>JAEMPF020028803.1:0-26270 GCA_022496165.2 Catalaphyllia jardinei
GCTAAGAAAGAAGATGCCTCCAACGTGTTCTAACAGATAAAGAAAATTTCTCTTCCATGTAGCACCTGAATCATTAAATACTCTAGCCATCCTAACCTCAAAGATCTAATCATACAATCAACATCTGACCTTTTTAAACCGCGCCTCATTTATTGCAGACACAAGAGTTACTTTATCTACATCGTTCCACAAACTTGAAAAACAATCGATTCAGTTCACTTACTACTTCTTTTGGTGTTGGTAATATAGAGCAAACATAAACAAACTTCGAGATCATAAAGGATTTGATTATTGTTACTTCTCCATAAAGAGATAGGCCTCTCGAGGACCAAATATTAATAAGCTTTTTGGTATTGTCAATTCTTCTCTTTTAGAAGTTTCGGATCGTATGTGAAATAAACTCCTAAAGCTTTAGGGGTTTTAGGCCACTTGATGCTAAATGGTTCTTCCATTTCTCCTCTAAATGAACCGATCCACATACCTTCCGTTTTTGAGGAATTGATATTGAGGCCAAAAATATTTTGAAAAATCTCCAGTTTAAAGAGTGATTTTGCTAAATCGACATCAGCTAATGTTGCAGTTGTATCATTTGCATATTGCAGGACTTTTGTATCTATTTTTTCCAATAACAATACCTTCAATATCTGGGTTCTGTCGAATGGCGATTGCCAGCGTTCCTACCGCAATTACAAAAAGGTATGGAGATAAAGGATGTCCTTGTCGAACGCCACGTTCAAGTGGGAAGAAGTTTGAAGTTACGCCGTATGATACAGCTTTTTATGTCTTTGTAGAAAACTCCAATCCAGCGAAGGAAGTCTGGTCCAAAATTTCTCGAGACAGGTTATGAGAAACCCCATTCGACACTATCAAAAGACTTCTGGAAATCGATAAAGATCATTAAACCGGGGATATTTTCCGTTTTAGTGAAATCCATAATATCGTAGATAGATGGTATTGTTTCGCCTCAAAACGATCTTTTACATATCCAGTCCTATTTTGATAGATTATATCAGGTAGAACAGTTTTAATCATCCATGCAATTGCTTTAGTCATGCTTTTTGTATCTACATTTACAAGAGAGATAGGGCGCCAATTTCCTTTCCCCTTTTTTTCCAATTAGAGTGATGGCGGCTTGTTTTTGAGAGTTAGACATCTCACCTTTTCCAAACATTCGTTGAAACATTTAATAAAACTATCCTTAAGTACTGCCCGGAAGGTGCTGTAGAATTCAATGGAAATACCATCATTCCCAGGGGTTTTAATTAGATCAAAGTTGTTTAGAAGACGAAAGCATTCCACTGATGAAATAAGCCTTCGCATTGCTTTTGCTGTTCTTCAGATAATTTTGGAATATTTAGATCATTTAAGAGATTTTTTGTGAAATTTCTGGATCATTGTTTTTACTCTTATAGAGGTTTCGATAAAGCGTTCCCGCTTCTAGCGAGACTGCGTCGTGGTCTGTTCTAATAGCGGGAATTATCTCAGTCGATCTTACCATGTCAAATAAATTGATAGATATTGGATAATAATCAAGCCGACAAAATATTCTTGGAGATTTTTGACTCCATGTGAAACTCTTTGTATCTGGGTTTATAATTCGCCATATGTCGACCAAATCAAGTTGACTTTGTAAGCATTCGATACAATTAGTAACTGATTTTCTTTGGAGCAGCACGCCCCCTTTTTTGTCAAGATCAGGATTTAATGGGCAATTGAAATCCCCTCCTATCATGATGTTTTTTTCTGATTCAAGGTTTTCTTTTTGTAAGCTTGCAAATAGATTTTTAAAGAAGTTTATAAGATTTTTGTCTTTGTTTGGAGTGTATATGTTTATTAGCACATACGTTTTATCTTGGGTGCAGCGTTTACAATAATATAGCGCGCCAAAGGTCAAGAATCTGCTGATGAATAGAACAATCAAATCCAGCTTAAATGAAGATTGCAACTCCACGTGCGTTGGAGCTTCGGTGGGATGTTATGATCTCTGCACCCTATTCATTCTTCATTGTTTCTCTTTTAACTGTAGAGTGTGTTTCTTGTAGAAATATTATATCTGCTTTACGATTCCTGCACCAAGTGAACATTGTTCTTCTTTTTGGAAAATTGCGATGCTCTCAACGTTGAGCGATACTAATTTAAAAACATCTGCCTTTTAGTATCTCAGATATGTTGATCTGAAGTTGGAAACTGCGGAAGAAGCCAAAAAAGAAACCTATGATGACGAAAAGATATCTCAAGAGAAAGAGAATAAATTACCTTTGAAATCAAAGTATTATAAAGAAAAGCTGTTAAAGAATGCTGTTAGAGAATAACTAAGATTTGCAGGCGTTAATTGACGCCTATCGTTTGTAAACACGAATTTATAATTATTACCGCATCGTCGTATACAAGAAGATAATTTATACAAACTACAAATAACGTAAATACACAAAATGTTTCTCTAACGTGCATTTGAGCTTATCAGCCCTCAGTCTGCCTAAACTGTGCTATTCATAATAAGTCCATAGTAAGGAAGTTTTTCGGTCTCTGTACCACTATGTACTTGTCCGTTAATGATTAGTTTATCCACTTTGAAAAAAAGCAGACTGTTTTCCTAGTTTGGCCTTCTTTAGTACTGGGTTACATCAATATCTTTGCGATAGTCGTGTGAAATTCCGATTCCGGCATCTTTCAAGTTGTTAACCTTTGACATTACATACTCTTTATCCTGATAGAAACTAAATTTGGCGATTTTCGGCCTAGGCTTAGTACGACTGTGCGAGTTATGCCGAGTTGATAGGCGATCCACCCGCTCAATTTCTCTTCCATCATATTTCTCACTAAATTTTCAGTTTCTCGCGGTGTCTCTCCTTCTGTTCCGTTGAGATTGAATATATTTATTTCTCTCTTCTCGCATAGGCCTCTAGTTTGATGTTTCGGCACTTTATCTGCTCCATCTCCTTTCTAAGTTTTCGCACCTCTTCGCTGCATAAATTCGACACGCTGGGTTTTAATTCTTGTGGTTCTTCCTTCACGTTTTCTGCAGCCTTCTTTAAATCTTTGTTTTCATCTTCAATGGTTTTTAGACGATCCTTTAGAAAACAAGTCCAACAACATATCCATCTTGGCTTCTAAATTTGCCAGCCTTACAGAAGCTTCGGACCAATGGTCGCCATCACACTCCGTCTTCATCCGTTTGAGAACCGGTAGTTTGTCGAAGTCTCTTGCTTGAGCAAGTCTTCGAATCGGTAGAATCGGTGGAGACCTCTTCCGTTGTAAGGTCTTCCATTTTCTGCAGACAGAGCGCTGATTAAATTTAGATTCATATACTTTACTTAAAGATTTCTTCAGGACAGATCAAGTACACATCTGTCTTCTACCTTCGCTACTGCGCCTTCCATTTTGTGTAGTTGCCCTCAAAAATACAGTCTCCCTCAAAAAAGAATTGGGTCCACCAGGCCTGGCAGGATCACTAAGAAGTCTTAAAGGGGTACTCACATATATTTCATTTAGGTAGGAGTGTCGAAACTGCATACTTCGTGCAGATAAAGAATAACAATATCTTTTGTAGTTCGCCTTGACAGTAGCTGTGACTTTTGAAGGTAAAATTCAATTTTCAGCAAAGTTTTAATTACAAATAAATTCTCGTCCTGGCAAAAACCGTTGTGCAGGCATAACCTATGTTAGTTGAACAGAAAGTAACAGAGTATGTAAGCGCAACCCACGTATTTCGTCGGACAAATGACCAAACATAACGCCGTATTATGAACAATTTAATTCGATCTAATATACAGAAAAAAATTGTGTTGGCACGCGGGCTTACAAGAATACAAATCAATCGGAAACTAAACTAAAACAACCGCAAATTAAAACTCACTTCTTTGACTCCATCCTGGCGTAAGACTTGAAACAGGTTAGTTTTCTTATCGACTGGTTAGCTTTCTTAATACAACATAAACAGCTTAGCTTTCTTAACGACTGGTTAGCTTTTTTAAAAAAAATGTCAAAATACACGCGAACCGGAAATAAAATCTGCAGAAAATATTTGTTTCTAGCTCGAACTTTTGCTCGGTGACCTATTTTGACTTTTTGCATGCATGCACCATTCACGATGGCACTTCAAATAAAAAAGTTTCGGCAAAAAGTATCTAGTAGAATTTTCTGTAAGCCATAAATCGCATTTTCTTTACATATATTTAATTCTACTAGATAAATTTTTTCCATACTGATACTGTCTGAAAAGTTAGGGAACTTTCCAACAAAGAAATAAAAATGGTAGGTCACCGAATTAGTTTTTCAGATAATTTACAAAAACTGAAATTTAGTGGACGTTATTGTGCACCTTGTGCGTTGCCATGGTAACTGATAAAATGTCACAAGTACCCTTAAAGTATAGCTCAGCAATAGAGTTGCAAGGAGACATATAATTTGCCCACACCATTAAATATCCTTCTTTGTAATCTTCCATCGTTTCACAAACACTGCAGCAACGAAAAACCCTTTCGACCTCCTTAAATTAACAATTCTGTTCATCAGAACACCACGTATCTAAATTTCGGTGCCTTTTAGGGTCTATATGCTGATCATGCTTAGTTAGGACTTAGGACTACAATGCAGCCACCCTACCTGCAAGAGCAAGCAACAGTTTGGATTCACTGTCCACGCCAACATCGTCACTTAGTTTAAAAAACGTCAGATGACCATTGACCTCTTTTGTACACTGGCCGATAGTTACGCACTCCACGTTTGCGGGATTTTCTGAACTGATGCCGTAATTACCACCGACCAAAGTCGAGTACTTACAAAACGCCATGGCAGCGCGCGTAAGCGTGATTCTCAAGAACTAAGCAGTTATTCGAATTTCCCCGGTGTAGTATGTCGTAGTGCGATTGACCGGACAACCGCTGTTTGTAAAATTTCTTACAGAATTTGCTGCTAGGGAGAAGTCCCCAGGACTTTTCCCTGGGAAAAGTCCCTTTTAGAGTTAACGTGAGGGGATTGGTTGCGGGGGATTCTCCCCTTATATGTAACTGTGTTCGACTAACAAATGACGTAATACAATGGAACACTCCAAGGAATATTATGGCTCCTTAAACATTTTATTCGAATCTATGTGCCATCAGATTAGGGAATAGGAAGTAAACTACTCACATGCTTAAGAAAGATGACTGGACAGAGACAACAGTATCCGGCACAAGAATGGCAGGTCACGGGTAAGAAATATATTTGTTGTTCTCGTTTTGTTTTGTTTGTGGCAACTGCTCTGCAACTGCTCGCGCTTTGTTACCATTACCTGGTCGTTCCTGGTCACAGACCAAGATTTCAAGAATTCATTCGATGATACTGTTATTTTTAAAATGGTCGACATGGAATATTTACTCCAAACATGAGCGATGCAACTGTAACCTGTTGCTCAAGCTTCATGTTTTGAAAATTGCGCTGTGGCTATACGCCTGGCGGCCGGGCAAGGTTTGAAATGAACTAATGAACCCGAAAGTCAGAAAGTTTCACAGAATTTCCCCTGAAAGATGCTTTAAACTTCTAGATAGTATTTGATGTTTCTTTAGAAATGTAGAGCGATTCCAAAAATTGTTTGCATACTCTAAAATCGGTATGTGCTTGATACTTTACATCGGCAGATAGAGATAATTATCGAACTGCGACAAAAAGTGTCTTTAAAACCTAATGTTTGTTTGGAATAGCCAAGTGACTTATAATTATTGTAGATTTGTAGCGGACGAATTCTTTAAGCTTGCGCATACCATAAATTTGCAAGGTTCCTTATCGGACTGCCCGTCACAGTCTCAAATAGACTAAATGCCCGGCACTGAGTTAAATTACCAAATTCCCACAGAAAGTCTCGTTGAAACGTTTTGAGAGTATTTGATGTTTGTTCGGAAATTGTAAACATTATTTTGGAATTGTACTGGACAAATTACCCGAGCTTGTACATACCAAAATCGCCACGTTGTCGTTTTTTGCGTGATCACACTGCCGGTCACGGTCTCCAGTACATAAAAATTAATGCCCGGCAGTCAAAAAGCTCGGATCAATGTCGAAAATTCCTCTGCTAAGAGTTCTAAAGAATTTTTTCAGTCGCTTGGCATTTCAGAACAAATATCAGATACTCTCAATCTTGATGAAACTCACTGTTAAAGTTCCATGTTCGTTTCACTCAAAAATTTGCATAACATTACATGTGCCCAAACGCAGCCTATATTGTACTTCACGTTGATATCTCTCGACGAGGTACTTTTTCCGGGCCGCGGAAGAGACTTTTACACAAACTACTATAGAATACGGGCTTTAAGAAAATTGTAGTTTCGACTTCAAATTTAATGTACCAGTGGGCTTTTGATTGTCTTGAAATTAGCTAAAATTAGCCTTTCCGCTCAAGAGCTTTGATAAAGATATTTGGATCGGCCTAAAATATTATAAACAAACAAGCTTTTCCAAATCAAAATAATGCCTTAGAAACACCAAGACATGCACTATCATATATCCAAAGTACATTGATAAATATTATCGCGTTGATCTTTACGAGCGAAAAGAGAATGCACAACTTTCCACCATTTTCGGTCGCGGGTGGAGGCTAAAATGGCGATTTTCGAACTTTCCTCAATTTCGAAAAAACTAAAGTGCTTCGGAACCTTTGAATGGTATTTTCGAAAACAACTCACTATAGAGGTTATTTGAGCAAAATATGAAAAAATCCAAAATTTCACGACTGTCCTCCCATTCTCGCTTCTTAGAGAAATTGGCTCTTAATATAGCAAATGAAATCTGTATTAAACATCACTAAAGAAAAAGCTAAATCGAAAAATTCAAGCCTAAAATCATGAGTAAATTTGTGGACCATCTGCAGTGAGAGTGAAGTCTTCTGAGACCTTACGTGATTTGAAAGGATATCTAGGGCCTCTGACGCATCTGTGTACAGTTCTTAATATAGCAAATGAGAGCTGCATTCGTAGCCAGCAAATAACGTTGCCATAGGGTTCATTATACTTGCTAGAAAGTTTTTTTTGCGAGAGTTCTGAAAAAGTTCTGACAGTCAAGTCCCATATCCCCATTTGTACCAAATACTAGTGGTATAAAAGTTCCCATCTCTACATCCATCATCACTCTCCGGTTGTATTTCCTATTCTTCCCGTTTCCTCGCTGTTTGAAGATCGTAGCTGTGTGCTTGCCCTTTTTGGACCGGGAGTTAACGTGCGTTAAACGTACATCAAAGAATGCCGTTACTCCTCGTGTCCAAAAACCTCCTGCCTTCATATCCAAGGTCGCTTCTCGACTTGTAACAGTGGACTGAAGATTGAATACTTCATTGTCGAGCGGTTGCAGGAGTGGCTCTGTCTCCATATTGCTGCACACTTTACTGACGTGTGATGTTATAAGATCTCAGATATCATGTCTCTGAGCTATAAAACCTCCCTTCTTGCATGACAACGCATGGTTGACAGTAAACATTTCTCCACAAGCACAGTAACTAGGGAGATTAGGCAGAGGGAGGTTGTAGCGAAGGCAAAGGGAGTCCTTGAACTCCTCCTTGTTCAAAGGCAAACAGTGTTCTTCGATTGGAATAGCATTCAGCCACGAGCTAGCTCCCTTGTCCCTTGTCTGCTGCACCACTTGGAGCAGATCATGAGACAACGATTCGTCAATCCTATCAGTCCGGGACTTGGCGGCGACTCTCCTTTGAGCATTGATTTCACGCTTGCTTTCCTCCATCGGCTCTCGTGCTGAATGGTGGAGCTTTGAGTAACTATAGAACTGACGTGTGGTGCTGTTATATCATGCGAGGCATTGCACTGCTCCGAACTTTCGCGCTTAAGATCGGGAATCCCAATCCCGCCCTGTGCAGGTGATAGATTAACAAGTTCCCTAAGTTTTTCGTGGAGAGGCTCCCCTTGTCCAAATAATGGAGGAAGAAAGGAAGTGTGAATCACTTCTTTGATAGGGTCCACATACTCTTCAAACGATTGGATGGTGCGTAAGTAATAAGTGAATTTGGATTTAAAACCTTTAGTGAAAGCGACATAGGTGGCCTGTGGCTGACTCTTGCTGACCTCTGTGGAACTTCACTTCTCTGAGCCACTTATCAACTCTCTCTTGACAATAATGATTCTTAAACTCTTTTGATCCGATGACCCCATCAAGATGACGTCTTCCCTCTAACGTTATGTTAACGACATCGCCAAATACCTTCTTTGCACTCTCTGCCTGTTCTCGGTTCTTGACGATTAACCAGCTTTTAGCACCATCACGATATAACCGAATTTTCTCCCTTCCTCGCATAAGCTCTCATACCATTGATAGAGTGACTCTGTACTCCCTCCACCCGCGGAATCATCCGCCAAACAGACTTGCTTGACTTGTGGAATTGATGCCCTGAGACTACTGATCATGTAATTGGTGTTAATTGCATACCAAGGCATTGTTATCGGGTCCCCTTGGGTAGTATTCTTTTGGGAAAAGATCTCCCCTCCGCCACTAATTAACAGCGTAGAGGGGTTTCTATACGTGTTAATGATATATATGGGGATTTCTTTATAAGTAATCCTGGTATTATGCATAGCCACCGCCCTGTTCATCTGATTGAATGCATTGGTCGCGTCAATTAATAGAACTCCATCCGTCTCATTAAACGCCTGATTCATTGCGTGTATGGCCGCTTCTGATCCAGTGCTGCGACCTGCACAGGCTTACAGTGGGCCAGCTTCCTCCTTTATCTCCTCCTTAAAGATTGCCGAGGTTTTTCGCCGATTATATAGCGCAAGGCCTCTCCCACTCCAGTTGGTGTAACTCCTGGGTTTTTATCCAGCGATATCAGTCTACACGCAGTGTAGCCATCAAGTAGGGAAGGGTGGTAATTGAACTTAAGAAGGTTTCTCGTCAGAGTGCCGATCTCTTCCCTTAATGTTTTCCCCTCTGCCGCAAAGTTCTTTGAGCAGAGAATTCGACGGTACAGTTCGGCATCTATCCCTGAAGGGCCGGCAGGGCCCTTTGTTTTCAGGGCAGAATCGAAAATTCGCTGATCATTGATTAAAACATGCAGAAGACATTCCTCTTCGATTTTAGCGGGAACAGGGTGTTTCTCTTTCAGTTGAGCTAATACCTCATCAGTCAGAATCAACAGACCCGACGAATTCTCTTTATTGAGTAATTTGATCTCTGCCGTATGTTTCCCTTGAAAGACTAACTTTGCAAACGTTCTTGAGATGTCTTCACTATCTTGAATGAATCGTATTTCCTTCACTAACATATTTAAGTCACCCTGTCTCCAGAGGGCTAATCTCCACTTTTTGGTCTTTTTGCTCTTTGGTCTTGGATGTTGCTGAGGGTTTTTGTAACATTTTTGCAGGAAGCACCATGTATGCCTTCAAGGTGACCGAATTCAGATCTGAATTGGAGTTAAATTGTTTCAACCAATAATTCAGCTCCTCGATGAAATGTTTACCCGCTCCGCACGGCGATAGATTAAAAATATTTCTTCGGAAATGAACAGCATCGTTATAGATATTATTTATTTCGTTACAAACTCTTTGGTAGCTGATATTTCCCTACATCTTCGCCTTGATATCTGAGGGGCACACATCGAATTACGGTAGATCCGGAAAGATTTTGGATGTTATACCACAGTCCAAGTATTCGCTCTCTGTTGTTGATTCGGGCGCTTCCTTGACAAAGGAGTTAATTGCAATTGGTCTCGTGGAACGGAATTCACGTCTTCTATTGTACATGTATATGCAAATCTGCTTCTGCTTGTAAATCATGGCTGTTGTTATTCAGTAAGCTTTCCTATTCCTAATCCTATTCCTAATCCATCCTATTCCCTGTGCTTTCAAGTCTAATGTCGTTGCATACGACCTCCCATTTTCTATCTTGCATCTTCTCAAGCCTCTGAGCTTGGTCGCGGAGATTCTGACTTGACAAACCCAGTTCGTAATATCCCATCGTTACCCACAGATCCTTCATCACCGCCATGTAGCCTTTTTTCTTTCCAGAGTTGAGCCGCGGTGGGTTGCTTGACTTAACCAAATTCAGAGCTTTCTGTTTACAGACCGCCGACGACCGCTCACTTGTAATATTAATAATGATAATGATAATGATGGTGATAGTGATGGTGTTCTCGTTGATGATAATAATAATGAAAATGATGATGATGATGATGATGACGAGGATGACTTACTATTAAAAAGACATCTATTAATAATGAATGATTTAAAACGACTTGTCGGGACATTAGGTAGAATAAAATAATGCGACCTAGTTCTCAACTGCTGTGTTCTCTGGGGAGGTAAAAGATCGCCGGCCCAACGCAGGGTTGGTGGAAGAGATCTCTCACCAAAATCTCATATCTCTGTTATGACGAATATCCAAGATCCTGTGCTGCTTTAAGCAGTAACCCAACTTATAACACCTGGCAAAGAGCTTATCAATTTTACTTAAATATTTACTTTAAATGGCGTACCTCCTGACCTCAATAGCATATGTAAAAACTGAAAGGATCAAACTTTGAAAAAGTAAGTCGAAATTCTCATTAGGGTAGCCATAGTATTTATATATGCTTATGATATACAACGAATGGACTTGAAAACATTCAGCAAAAGGATGAAATGGAATTACTTGAAGTTTTGATAGATAGTGATTTAAACTTTAGTAAACATATCGCCCACGTATGTAGGAAGGCTAGTCGACAAATAGTTAAATAAAGGTTTCATCATCATCAAATGTTTTGGAGCACTGAACACTGCAGTCGGCACTCCATTTTTCCGGGCTTTTCCTAGGGCTACTCTGTTTAGCGCTTACTGGCTTTTTGTGCGACAATCTACTGGATCAGTTAGGAATTTTCATGAAGTTTTCTACCAAATTGTGAAAATTTCTGTTTTTTTCATTTTGGTTTTCTATGGCATTCCTTAACATTTTACCGTATTAAACCGTGATAAACGAAAAAATGTTTTGTCGTCAAAACGTTCCTTGAGTTCAGTGAAAGATAAGGAATTTGTCTGCGTTTTTCATTAAATGTCTGACGTTTTGTATTCCTTTGGAAGACCATGATTTGTAGTAAACAGGTTTATTTCTATAATTATCACAAGTGAATTTTCTCAAAGAGGTAAAGAGAGTAAATGTTCGGTGGAAGTTATAGCTGATTTCTGACCAGATTTTTGGAATTTCTGTTGTAAAGGCGTCTGATATATGTATAAACTTTGACAAATCATTTTTCTTGAGGTTAACAAAGATTAAGGATAACATCTCCGCCGAAATCGTGTATCTCAGAATCAAAGAGTAATTTCCATTTACCATGATTAACATTGCCTAAATATTTTTGACACATGTTGATTTGAGCGCTTTATTAAATGACTTGATGTCGATTACCCTTAAACCTCCGTATTTTTAATGACTGATCCCCCCTTCCACTCCAGAGAAAGAACTGGTTGTAAAAGTTACGAAATCTGGCCATCATCTGTTGCACAACTGAGCAAGTCTATTCCTGGTTTGACCCCACAAACTTATTTGCATACATGTTAACAAAGACGACGCGAGTCGGTTTGTACCGTCAAACCATGAATAGACCGAATAGACCCATGCCTCTTACTACCTCGGCCGTGCAACAGATGATGACTAGATTTCGTAACTTCTACAGCCTATAAAAAACTCAAGATATACTTGCAAAGTTTTATTTAAGCAAAGTTTTATTTAAGCAAAGAAATATTTTGGGGTTAGGTGCACTTTAATTATAATTTAATGATGACGGCATAAAAATGGGAATGGGAATTATGCGATCTGAAAAGCAGGCCATTTCCGGATGCTTTCCATATGCTTCAATAGATCGTTAAGTTGTAAAACTGAACAGCCACAGGCTAACGAAAAAGCCTCTTGAGCTAATGTTTTTACCCATAGAAGCAACATTGGCATACAGTATGACATAAGTCCAAATAATTACTTCGTGTACCGAAGTTGGCCGTCCTTGGCAAGTCTTCCCTGATCTCTCGGGCAAAAGCTATAAAGTGATTCACAGAAGGTAGCATATATTTCGTCCCAACTTATGCAAGAGGTCATTTGATCATTTTTTTCCCTTTGAGTGAACTAATGAGAACTTACTTTCTTCCTCATCTGCAGGGTAAATGGTACACTCATGAACTTTCCAGAGTTTGCAGAGGCCTTCAACTGTCCTTTAGGTTCCCCCATGAATCCAAATCACAAATGTAGAGTTTGGTGAGCACTAGAACACCAGTGCCATACATTTCTAAACTGATACCAGAATGTTAATCACGATGTTGAACCCGTCCACTTGCTGAAATCAGACCGGAAACGACCTTCATTGATGAACCTCTGTACTTTAGAAGAGAAATGGAAAAACGCTCAAAAAAAGTTTGCAAATACTACACAATTTCTTTCGGGTCGATTTAAGGACGTTCGCGCTAATTGTTTTTGCACGTCTTTTACTGGCCACGTAAATTCACACGTCACGTCATTTATGAGAGCTTGCGCTAAGTAATAAAATGAACAATGATAGGGCAGATGGCAATTGCCACGATCTTGGACGTTCGGTAAATCCCTTTTTTCTTTTGATGGATCATTTTCTCTACCGATTTTCTACGTTTCTACACTTCTACAGATATGATTTAACTAAAAACCCCAGTAGATCATGCTGAATTACGTGCATCAATTTTTACTCTAAACTCAGTTTAGTTTTCCACACCTTTTATCTCTGAAAAGAAGTCGGTGACTCCAAATTGTTTTGCATTTCTGAAACAAGTAACTCATTATCTGTTTGCAGTAAAAAATGTTCGCGCGAACGTCCTTAAAGTATGTTTCAGTTATATTTGAAAGAAAATTGTATTGAGGAGTTTAATTTTCTTAGAGAAATTTAAGATTTCAATCTATTTTTATCGAAATGATTTATTCTTTTAAAGTGGTTGGAAATTAAATACACCCATCACTCCCAAATATCTCTTGTATTGTATTTGTTGTACAGTTGAACCACTTTTTGGTTCTGGCGGAGAGTCCATAAACTCACCATTATTACAAGCTCTCTACAACGGCAACGGTCATAACGAAAAACAATGACTGAAGAACGGTATATACAAAACCCCATTTTTTACTGTTAAAAGTCGCCAACGTGTTCCGTAACGCTCGTCGTTGGACTCTGTTTCTGTTTAGTTTCTGCTTTATTCGTAACTTTAACTGTTTTATGTATGCGAACAAAACGTGTTCTTGACAAAAAAATTGTTGCAAAAAGTAGGTTCCTATTAGCGGATCTCCGCCAATCGGAACCTCATACTCGAAGAAACCCGTGAACTTCTTTTGGGTAGCGGTATTGCTCGTGGGCGCGAGCACACGACGACGTTGACGTCGCACAACATGGCGGCCATATTCCAGCTAATAGGACATACCGACTTAAAAGCGTACTTCTTTAATATTAAACAAACATTTTTAGTCAATTGACCCCTGTCAAAACAAGGTGTCCGCTGACCAGAATCACGTGACCATAATGCAATTTTCAGGTTTTTGAATTCCTGAATTAGGAGAGTCTCCTTTATCTTGCAGTGAGTATCAGAGCGACGTGACGTTTCGTAAGTTTTGTTTTAAACTCCTCGAGGTCACGTGTTCTTTTTAGGTTAACGGCTGGCCAAGTACCAGCTTTTCGATTAGGTCGTGACCTCAAACAGATTAAATTTCTACTAACCCCAAATGTCTTTTTTCCGCTGATGGAGAGTTTATCTTACTGATCACCACTGCAAAAAAATTACTCGGCGTTATACATGGTTATTTTCGTTAATTTTGTATGAATTTTTAAAGTTTGTAAAACTGCCTCCTTTTATGTTCACCAACTAGGAATAGCGCAGAATGGGACGAGTTGACTTCTGACGCCATTTCGGGAACAACAATATTTTGTTTCTGGGAAGAATATATGTAAACGCAAAAAAGACCAAAGAAGTGGCTGATCTGTTCGAAGCTAAAGTCAGGGGTCCATCGAGGATTTTTTCGATTTCGGGTTCGTCGCTACCTAGAGATTTTCATGACCAGTATATTCTTTTCTATCTCTAGTGGAAAGCTTGACGTTATCAAGGAACTGCATAACACTGGAATTGGGATAATCTTGAAGCCATCTGACCACTTTGAACGCAAATGATCCTCCCAGTCCCAGTCGAAACTGTACGACTAGTTGACTGTAAATTAAACGCATCGCGTTTTTGTACTCAAAATAGAGACTTTTTTAAGCAAATAGTGCTACGTCCAACAACGAAGCGAGTAAGATTGTTGAAGTTCGAAGTGGTGAACTACCTACGTATTTGTGGCCATTCCGAACACAGAATTGTTTTGTTTTTTAGGTCGAGCTAGCGCTTCGTCTTTGATGAATGAAATATATCTAAACTACAAACTTAGAATGCATCAGACATTTATAAATACTCAAGGAAAGTGAATCAAACGATTAAGATTCGACTCTAGAGCTAACGACACAAAAAGAAAAATGAGCTTCTAATTAAAATGGACATTTCATTCAAAATAACATTAAAGAAGAAATGTATTCATTTATTTGATAAGTACTGAGATTTACCCACACAAATCATAGTGAATAAAATTCGTACTGATTGTAAATGTAGCCAATCAGGAGCATGAACGACAAAATTTCGCCGTCAGAAAATATCGCTCGTCCAATCAGCAACACAAACAACGAAATTTCACTGGAATGAATCAACGTACTGAAGATAGCGTTATCTGAGAGCCGTTGCACAAAACCCGCACGCTTTGAACAATGATCGAGCTAGGGAAGCGCAATGCCGGATCTGACAGCAGCCTCAGAATTCCTGACGACATTAAACGAGAGTCATCGAAGAGAATGGCAAGCTTCCCTTTCTCGGAATGAATGTTATCAGGAATGGTTGCCGCCTAGACACCACGGTTTACAGAAAACCAACGGACACTGGACTTTTGCTACACTACCACAGTCACGTTGACGCCAGATATAAACGGTCACTCCTGAACACCATGCTTAACCGTGCGTTTAAGCTCTCGTCTACGTGGAAGAGTTTTCACGAGGAATGTGAACGCCTTAAAGAGATCTTCTCCCGACTGCGCTATCCAGACGACCTTGTGCAGTCAACCATTCGCAAATTTATTGAATCCAAAGTGTCCGAGGATTCACACACCCAAGTGGCTGATAAAAGAGAAGCCCCAATCAGAATCGTGTTGCCCTTCAAGGACCATAAATCAGCAAACGTGGTACGTAAACAGCTGGCTGACCTGAGTAGGAAGATCAACGCAGACATCAGCCCAGTTTACACAAGTAGGAAGATCAAAGATGAAATTAAAGTTAAGGAAGACAAGCCGCCTCTTGTGAGTCAACAATGCGTGGTGTATTCTTTCCAGTGTAGCCTGTGTGATGCAGGCTATGTCGGCTACACGTGCCGACACCTACACCAACGAAT
The DNA here is from genome assembly GCA_022496165.2 of Catalaphyllia jardinei. Lineage (NCBI taxonomy): Eukaryota > Metazoa > Cnidaria > Anthozoa > Scleractinia > Caryophylliidae > Catalaphyllia > Catalaphyllia jardinei. The sequence continues at coordinate 15,414 of JAEMPF020028803.1, forward strand.
TGAAGAACTCAAAGGATCGGCAATCGGAAACCACCTCAGAGAGCAGCATGATATGGAGCCTGAAGACATCGCGCAAAGTTTTAGAATCTCAAGAAAGTGTCAGAACAAATTTTACTGTCTTATTTTTGAAATGTTTTTTATCCAAGAACTGAAACCGACGCTTAACAAACAGTGCGATTCAATTCGCGCCAAATTATTTGTTTAGAGTAGTTCTTGTTAACATTGTTTTATCTCCATTGTTTTTTGACTTTATAAATATTTTTAACACTTTTTATATTTTTTACATATTTTATCACACCTTAGTGTCCACCACATTTTTATATATTATAACTTGCTTTTAACTTATTTATGCTAATTTAGAGAACTTTTATACACTTGAAAATGACCTCGGAGAGGTCAAAACGTCGTGATTTTTTATCGCTAATATTTATCTCAAAATTTATGAATATGACTACCAAATACTACACTCCGAAATCTGCACCCTCCTTTGAAGTCAACTTACAAACTCTCCCTGTTCATAAATATCCTTATAATTATCTCTTTAATAGCTGTAAGTTAACTATTCAGCCATTATTTGAACCTTTATAACTACAACAACTTTAATATATAGATTTAGGCCAGCCTAAAAGTGTAGCTTATGGGCGGGGTTTCTTAGAGCCCGATTAAGCGAACCCGGGAAAAGGTAGAACTTTGATTTGAATTTTGCAACTTGGAGGTCAGGTTTTCTGTATATTGTCTGGCCTTCTGTTTTGAGAAAAAATCACTGTATGACGAAAAAAGGCAGCAAAAAAAAAGGTTGCATAGAAGAAAAAAATGATCCTAACGGCTAGGAGTAGGGTAGGAAACAGAATTAAGATATAAAAATAGGATCTCTTAATTCTCTTTCTTACTCTAGTCCTAGCCGTTAGGATCAGCTTACTGTTTATCAATTAGTCTCAAAAGAATTTTACTGATCCAGGTCTACACGAGATCCGACACTCTTCACTGGTTCGTTGTCGTTGTCTTATTAAATTTTTTAGCGTTAACGCCTTCCGAACAATCCTGCCCTGTTTTCAACAAGTTAATCAGACGTGAGCCCGCCATCCAATGGAAAACCAGCATTTGGTCAGCCCTCAACTTCAAATAAACACGTGACCTCCGTGAGCTATGAACTTGAGCCCGCGATATGGCCACGTGATACGGGTCAGCGAGTACCTTGTTTTGACGAGTGTCAATTGATCATATCATGGACGTCCAATATCAGAGAAGTATACAGAGTAAACCAAGGCTGCATGTCTCTGTCAAGCTATTATGGGATTACGACTGCCATGTTGCGTGACTCCACCGTCGTCGTACGTACGCGCCCACGAGAAATACCGCTGGCCACGATAACATGAGAAAATCAATTCATGGGTTTCCTTTATTTCCCTATATAGGTCGGGTGGCCAGTTCACCGTTATAATTGTAACGCGGCGATCTCGACTGGCTACCAGCACTTCGAAATAGAAAAAGTATATACTTGGCAGCCGTCCAAACTGTAGCTAGACCCCTAATTGTAATGCTAGATGACACAGTACTTTTACCTAAATATCTTGTCCACTTCTTTTAATCACAAATAACTCAAAAATGCCAGTCTAAAGTGTCTAGAGTGTTTAAGCCCGGTTCCCATAAAGACGTCACTAGAAGCCCGACCCAGATTCCCCCTTTGCGCGGTCATGAATATGGAAATTACATGTTCAAAATTAACCCCTGTAGAAATGCAGGGATTTTATCAATCGAGATAACTTTGTCACTGAAGTAACCAGGGAAACTAGTAGATTTATTAAACGAAAACATTTTTTTTGGGGGGGAGGGGCTGGTTGTTCGGAGCCGGTTAACCTTAACCAAGGATTAAAAGTTAACCGAAGAATAAATTTATCTTCTATAAAAATGTTTTCACTTTTTATATTTTGTGTAGTTTGGGATTATTCAAACTTAGAAGGCAACCAATTTTAAGCAGGAAACCTCATTTCCAAAATAAAGCAAATTCAATTCAAAATTCTCGCTTGTCCTGGGTTAGCTTAGGTGGCTCTAAACGGTTTCCAGCAGTTAAGATTCTTTATAGCCACTCTTTATGTTGTGTTCTTCGACTCAAAAGACTCCGATTTAAGAAAGAACCTTTTTAATCCACGACCGGTAAACATTAACTAACTACAAATTACAATATGCGCGCTTAAGTACGAATAATACATGCATGACAGTTTTGGGTTACGTAACCCTTCGGGGAATTACATAACGCTACTAATAAACATTACACTCTTCCCCCAACGCAAATAAAAAAAATACAATTCTAAGTCCTTAAACATTGTCCAACAAAATCATCTTTTCAGTTCGATACTATGTACTAATTACATTTCTTCAATTAAACGTTTTGGTTTAGTACGAATTCTGGCAGGATAACGCTTAGAAACTAGAGCTTTGGCTGGTACTTCAGTAACTTTAGCGGGTTCTTCTGTTGTGGATGCATTAGGCGGCTGTGATAAATTGGGCGCCTCTGATGCGGGGACTGGAACCAAATCTTGCGAGCTCAGAGGGCTTGGCGGAACGACCAGAGTAGAATCTGCTTGTGAGTCAGTAGATTCAATCGGCGGTTCTTCGGAATGAAGCAAAGGCGTTACTTCAGGATAAGCATCATCAAGAGGAACCTCAGCGTTTGATTCGGTAACTGCAACCTTTGAACCAGCCAAGGACCGCAACTGGTCCACGTGCCGTTTCCAAAACCAATTCCCCACCATAACTTGATAGGTTACAGGCCCTAAGCGATCTTGAATGACTCCTTTGATCCACGGACGCTTACGATTTCGATAATCTCTAACCATGACTGGGTCACCAGGTAGAAAGTTACGGCGTGTGGTATGGTTTCCAAGCTTCGTTTTCTCGGACATTTTAGCTGACAAATCGGGATGCAAGATGTCCAACCGGGTGCGAATTCTACGATCCATCAGGAGTTCAGCAGGGGTGCATCCAGTTGCTGTATGAGGCGTTGTCCGATAACTCAGAAGGAAACGTGCTAGTTTGTCTGCTAGGGTTCCAGGCGCATCTTTCATGGTCTTCATTGACTCTTTGAAGGTTCTTACGGCTCGTTCGACTTCACCATTGGAAGCTGGATGGTATGGCGAGGATAAGCAATGACGAATTCCATTTGACTTCAAGAAATCTTTCATTTCCTGAGCAACGAACTGCGGACCGTTGTCTGAGACAATGACCTCTGGTAGACCATGAGTGGCAAACAGGAAACGTAGGGCTCGAATGGTCGTTGATTCAGTGGTTGAGGACATTGGAAATACTTCAATCCACTTGGATTTCGCATCTACTACAAGCAGAAACATCTGACCATTAAACGGACCAGCGAAGTCGACATGTATTCTCTGCCAAGGTCGTGTGGGCCAGATCCAAGGATTGTTGACTTTCTCTGGACTCTTACAGCGATTTGCTTGGCAGGCATGGCAATCTCGCACTGTTTGCTCGACATCGTGATCGAGGCTGGCCCACCACACTTGTAATCTGGCTAAGGACTTCATGCGGACCATTCCGGGATGATTCAAATGTAATTCCGATAAAACAGCAGCCTGAAATGTGGTAGGAATCACTGCCCTGGTGCCACGAAGGATGCAGCCATCTTCAACAGTACACTCGTCTTGTTTATTGTAATAAATTTTCAACTCGTCTGGGATGCATTTTTCCGCTGGCCAACCATGCAGAATGTAATACATCGCACGAGAGAGAACTGGATCCCCACGAGTGGCCTCGCGGATTTGTGACACAGTGATTGGTGCTCGTTCCATTTGAACGCGGTTAAACTGATCAGCTTCGATACTCCAATCATCTGGCTCTTCCACGGTCTTCCTTGGCAATCGAGACAGAGCGTCAGCATTGGCATGATCCTTGGAAGCCCGGTATTCAATGTCATACTGATAGGCGGACAACTGAATAGCCCAACGCTGCAGGCGGGACGCGGCCAGCACCGGGATACCACGTTTGGGACCAAGCAACAAGTTGAGAGGTCTGTGGTCTGTGAGCAATGAAAAACGTCTTCCAAACAGGTACTGATGGAATTTCTTAATGCCAAACACAATTGCCAGAGCTTCCTTCTCGATCATTGAATAATTCTGCTCACTTGCTGAGAGACTGCGGGATGCATACGCGATTGGTTTTTCTTCACCGTCATCAAAGACATGTGACAAGACTGCCCCCAAACCCTATGATCAGGCGTCAACAGCCAGCCGAACTGGTTTATTCGGGTCATAGTGGGCCAACAAAGGTGAGTTAAGGAGCAATTCTTTCAATTTCTTGAAGGCTACTTGACAGGTTTCCGTCCAGGCCCAAGGTGTGTCGAACATCAACAAGCGATTCAATGGGTGGACAAGAGTTGACATATCCGGAATGAATTTACGATAATAATTCACCAGTCCCAAGAAAGATTTCAGTTCCGTGACATTCTGCGGCTCTGGAACTTCTTGAATGGCTTGTATCTTGCGAGGTGAAGGATTAATTCCATGCCGGTCCACCACGAACGAGAAATGCTCCCCTGAAGGCTTCATAAACACACACTTTGACTTTTTCAGTTTCACGCCCATGCTGTCCAAGCGCTTTAGAGTGTTTTCCAAATTGCGAAGATGCTCTTTGTCATTTGGAGCAGTTACGATTAAGTCATCCAGGATAGCAGCAACTCCATTAAGGCCACTCAATACAGAGTCCATTGTTTGCTGGAAAATGGCTGGACTTGCTGCCACTCCAAACGGCAGGCGCGTGTAACGGAATAGTCCCAGATGAGTGTTAATCGTGACATACTGCCTGGATTTTTCATCCAACAACACTTGCTGATATGCTGAGGACAAATCTAATTTAGAGAAACTCTGACCACCATTCAGCTGCGTAAATAATTCTTCAGCTGTAGGCATGGGGTACTCGGGCACATCCAATGCAGGGTTGATAGTGACCTTATAATCACCACAGATCGTGACGGTGCCATCCGGTTTCAGAACTGGAACGATAGGCGTAGCCCAATCAGAGAATTCCACCTTCTCCAATACACCGATTCTTTCCAACCTCCTAAGTTCCTCTGCAATCTTCTCTTTCAAGGCAAAGGGAACCGGTCTGGGCTTAAAGAACTGCGGGGTGGCATTTTCCTTGAGCTTGAGATGAGCCGTCACTCCCTCAATTGTGCCCAGACCCCGATCAAACAGTGATGCGTACTTAGAAACCAGTTTTTCCACGTTGTCGCACGGTTCCAGGGAAATCTGCTTGATCTGCTTCCAATCAAGTCTAAGAACGGACAACCAATTTCGTCCCATAAGTGCTGGACCATCACCGGCAGTGACCATAACTGGAAGGCAGGCTTGTTGATCACCATACGATACCTGGACTTTGGTTTCCCCAAGCACTGGGATTTCATGCCCTGAATAATTCTTCAGTTTCATGTCAGTTTGCTGCAAAGGCTTCGCTGCCAATACACCAGACCAAAGATGGTTTGGAATGATCGTCACAGAGGCACCAGTATCGAGCTCCAAGTCCACTGACTTTCCATCAATCAGTACTGGCACGATCAGTTCTTTACATCTTCCCTGAGAATCGACTACGGTGAACATCGGCCAGACGGTTTTGTCCACTGGTTCGGCCACTGTCTCCGCTTCTTCAATGCTGTGGATTCCACCGGGTTTCCTTTTCTTCTTTATCCTACTTTTCTTAGTTCCTCCTCCCTTAGCTTTCGGTGGACGCTTCTCCGGACATTTGAGTACAATGTGGCCAAACTTCTGGCATCCATGGCACTGTGCTTTACGATGAAAACATTTTTCCTGAGAATGATTGGTTTTACCACATGCTGTGATTGGAACCACATGCTGTGCCAAAGTATCCACGATTTCATTGAAATTTAATTCCTTCGGTTTCCTTGGCGCTGAAATGGACCTCAACAAAGCATTCATTTTACTACCCATTAATGTAAGTATGCTCGGTACACGCTTATCTGTCGGCACACTGTTAACTTCGAAGAACATTTCGAGTCGCTCCACATAATGTTTCCAGTCGCTTCCCGGCGAAAACTCTTCCATACGCCCTAAACACGATGGATGTACCACGATGCTAGGCTGCGCTGATTCTCCCGGTGTATCCGACATCCATTCTATAGTCATCTTGCTTTTCAGCGTGATCCAAAACCTTTTAGGCGATTTATCGCTTTTTCAGTTTCCTCTCGTAAGAAGGGTAAAAGCCTCATACTCGATTCTGAAGTGACTCCTGCTCGAAGCAGAAAAGACACTTAAAGCATGCCAGCCGCCCCAATTCCCCCATAGAATCATAGCACAGGGTTAAGCACTCTGATTACTTCCCTGCTTTAGTTTTAACTTTATATTTATAAAAATTCTGTTTAGCTTTCTATCTGGTGTTGTACCTATGAATATTTCTAGCATATTGAAATGTGTTGTCAAATACTTCAGGGAGAAGGCCATTATACCACGAATGCGAGAATTTCAATACTTCTAGACGATAAATGTTATCTGCTGTGAAAAGGTCTGGTAAATTTAACAAGGGTTTGGCACTCTCCGTTTCTCTGCCAAACGTTCTAGTCTCTCTACATGGTTTTGTTTTACTTGGATTTTCTTTATTTCTTGTATACACTGCCCCACGCTAAAATACTATAAGAGATGTATGGGTAAAAACTTTATATATTTACGTATGTTTCGAGATGAAGCGCAGTGCACATTCCAAAGCAGTCCTTGATGATTCATGGATCACCGTAGGTACCACATCACTTCACCAACACAAACTATATTATTGCGATCGCTCTTATTTGTCACAAAGTGAAAGTGAACAGTACAGTGCAAGTTGCGTGATTCAAAGTCCCGATCAGGACTTGGCTGAGCGGACGTCTGCGTCTGGTCACCTACAAACTAAAAAAACATGAAGATCTTTTAGATCTTTTAACCGCACTTTAAAATCAACTTGTTTCAGTCTAAACACTATATGTGGCACAAGCAGCCCAAGCTCTCGTAAGGAGTTATCATTCTTTGTAGCTTACTGTCTAAAGAGGCGTAAGCTACTATGTTGTCCCTCTGAGTGAGTGAGAGCGTGATTGTAACAATAGAATCCGAGCCCACAACGAACTCTGCCGATTACAGGCCGTCGGGGAAACTTAGTGTCGGGTAAATGTCCATTTGCTCAAAATTTGAGGCCAAAAATTTCGGAGGTGGATTTCAGGATATTTGTAAGGATATAGAAAGTAATTATGGACCATTTGCTGGCTTCTAAGGCTGAAGTTATCCTGAAGTAAGCTTTTTTATAACTTGTAGGGGACGAAGGCCACAAATTGAATAAATCATCGGCTCTTAGCACTGTCTGGCTTTCTTTTCTGTTTCCTTTTCCTCTGTAGCCTGCCGAGGTCATTTTTTCGTCTAAATCTCTGAAGAAAAGTTCGAAAAAGATATTTCCATTTAATTTTCAGCTCTCAGGCAATAATTCTGGACTGTTTTTGACCGATTGTCTTCGTTTGTTGAGTCAACAAATTTAAAACAAGTTACAAATAGAATTATAATCAAGTCTGGTTTTGTTCGATTTTCGCTGAAATTTTAACATGGTGAGGCTGGATTTTTAAGGAATAGATTTTAATACTGCCGATGTGTTGGAGTTATTAAAGAGATATATCGCTTCGAAGTCAGGATTTTGAAAATATTTTTTTGAAAAGTTGGTTCCGCATGGCGTAGTAATCAGAGATTTTTGTTGACCCTGACGGAAAAAAATATCCGGAAAAGGTCATGTGGACGATTCAAACAAACATTAATTTATATATTTATTCCGTTCATCTTAGCGTGGTTGCAGATATCTTTAGTTGTGAGTGATGTTTAGTGTCGTTGTTTCACAGCGATTAAATACGCTATTGTAGTTATTAGCAGGCGCAGTAAGCTTCATGCAGTCATCGACTGCCTATTTTTTAACCTTTCTCCGAACGTTCAGCTCTACCCACGGATATTTTGTGTTCACCCCAGTTTCGCTCGAATTAAAAGACCAAATGGTGGCCCGTCGAACTCAACGATCAATATCTACAATCTCACGGAAAAATAGGGGACTGTGAATAGTTTTATCCTCGTGGAACAAATGATTTTGAAATATTTGGGCTTAGTTACTAAAACAAGAAATGACCTAAAACGACCAATAATGATTTAAAACACACTTGACACATTTCTAAAATGATCTAGAATGACATTTAACCTTAACTAGAATTATTTCAAATGGTACTTCTCAACGATACACAACGAATATTCCGAATATGCCGTAGATAACGCCGGAGTTTGCTCCAAGGCGACCATTTCCTTATAGAACACTGAAAGTCGATTTATCTTGGTTTCACTTAGTACACTTTCGATCACGTTTAGCCTGTTCCAGGCTCTCGGAAGTTGGGAGGAAAAAAAGGGAGAGCGAGAGAACAAATGAGGGAGGACTAAGGCCAGGACGAAAGGGAGAATTGCCTGTAAGAATTTCTTTAACGACCCTCTTCCGCCCACCAGTTGTGTTCCGCCCACCAGTTTTTTTGTGTGTCGAAAAGTGAAAATGTCAATTAGCTTGAAACGTTCTCCTATTTCTCGCTTGAGGAAATAGTGCAATTCGCGAGTGGCAACATGATCTGACTGCATGTTTGCGATCGCTCGTTTTCACTCGCTGGCTTCCATGGCATGTCTTCTTCAAATGCAGAATTCCACCCTTTAAGATACTGCAGTTTTGTAAAAAAGACGTCACATGTAGTGGAACGAAGGTTCCTCGAGTTTCTTTGTGTGGTCAAAAACAAACAATTAGTGGCCTTAACGGACAGTGAAAGTTTAGTTTTGTCCGATGTGGTCGCTTCGCTTGGCCATAAGCTCGTGAGGAACGAACTGCTATCAACCGTGAGTTGCCTTACTTGTGCAAGAACCCTTATGAATTTACGGAAGTTTTGATAAACCTTGTGTCCAAATCGAACGAGGGCATTTCTGTTCCTTCGGCCTGATGGTAAATAAGATAGTCAGGCCAAGCACGACTCCTACGGTTCGTGGCATTTGTACATTTACCTTTTATTTTTCGGTCTTTTTGTCGGCCTTTTTGTCACTTCACTCTTGTTTATAAAGGGCATTTAGATCGTGCACCGGAAGCCGAGCAATGGCATATAAAACACGCAACACAGTCAATTAACAGACTTGCGCGTGATTCAAATCCTCCAAAGGAGAAAGAAACGTACACATCGAGCTCCAGAAACATAAAGGCCTACTCTGGGACCTAAACTCGCCTTAACTCGCCCTAACTCGCCTTAGTTCGCCGCTTGAGATTATGTTCAAGTTTCCTTATCTCGCCTTAACTCGCCCAAACTCGCATTATCTCGCACAAACTCGCCCATTCTCGCCACTGCAAAGTGGATAGCAATTTCAATGGGAGCGATCCATTTAACAAACTTCAGACTGGTCCGACTGGGCAAAGTGGTCCACCTGAAAGGTGGACCATTTTTTTCGAGACTTTTCCAGTTGGACTGAGTTTTGTACCGAAATTTTCGGAAATTTTGCTTGAATGGATCACGCCCAATACCTCATCCCACTCTCATGGTAAATTGACAATTAATCCACGAAGGGTAGGCGCCAAAAAGTATAAACAATATGGATTTGTAAGTCCCATCCTTCTGGAATTTTCAATAAGAGCCTCTGTGGTAAGGGTGTTTCACCAGTAAGATTTGATGAAGCTTTGTTTAGTACTTAATGGACAGCCAAAGGAACTACCAGGAACAACCTGAACATGCACAAACTAGTTACCTAACAAAAGGGCTACAATGCTAAGCACGGCAGAAATTCCAGAGGCATGGGGTTACAGGGTCTAGAGAAACCCACATAATAATAAATTTACTTATACTTCTAAGCGTAACTAAGCAATACAAAAATGCAATAACAGAATATTTTTCTTTTAAGCTAGCTAATAATTTACAATAAAGTTTAATTGTTGGAGAAAATTTTTAAATTAAGCTAATGCAAATGTAATGTATGCACGCTGTTTATGATAAATGAAAGCAGCATCATAATTTTCATCTTATTATCTGATGAACTTTAATGAGGATTCTAGCTGACAATGAAAGCCAGAATTCTTAAATACTCCACATACTCGGATTGTAGTCCAAATTTCTTAATTGTAAAGTTACCTGGCACTAGAAGATCTGTGTATTGGCTCCACGTCACATCATGTTTGGCTTACATTGTAGTTAAGCTGCAACTATAAGCCATGATTCATAAAGACCTGTTACATTTAGCCCTTAACTGAATAAAGGTTTCTGCATTGATAGCCAACTCCGTTCGCCATTTTTAAAATTACCCAGAAGATAATGGTAACTCGTGTTTCTCCCAGGGCCCTCTCGCTCAATCCAAGTTTTAAGTGGGACACTTCGACGTGGCGTACATGAAGTCAAAACATGTCTGAACCGGTAGCCATTTTGGTTCATGTTTACTGTAGGTAGTGTCGGTCGACACTTTCGGTCGATATAGGTATCTACCCACACTCGGCCGATATGTCAACCGAGTGTCGGCCGCTACTTTGCCGACATATCGACCGCGACTCTACCGGGTGTCGGTCGAGTATTGGTCGAGAATCGGCTGACTATCAGTCGAGCATCGGCCAATATATCGACGGATGTGTGTGTCGACCGATACGGTTTCAGTCTCATCGACACTCGGCCGATACCTTATCGATACTCGGTCGATACTCGGCCAACCAAGTGTCAGTCAAATCTAGGCTGATATGTCGGTCGTTAATTGCCCGACACTCCACTGATGCTATGTCAGTATCTTATTTTTAAGGGTACATATGAATGTTGTGCCGCGTAGCACTATTAACACAAAT
>JAEMPF020028804.1:8040-26267 GCA_022496165.2 Catalaphyllia jardinei
ATACTCAGGGGTGAGTACATTGATTTTGCTTTGCTTTTACCGGACAACTTGTACCAGTCCCAGACCCCTGAGATTCAGCTCCGTTTGGATGACTCGTCCTCAGGCCCCATGGGTTCCCCCGTCACCATGGTTAGAAAGAAAAAGCCCGTCATTGACACATTCCATAAATGGCTCGACGCCTATAGGGTCTATATGCTAGTCTTAGAAACTGCTTACCCGAGAAGGGCGCTCGAACTGATTAAGTACCAGTAAATATTTAGCAAAGTAGTGACCAAATTTAAAGGTTTGGCCTGGGTTTCGTACGACCAGAAATATCGTCGCCGTGCAGCTTCTGACTTGTCCCTTATTGGGACAAGGTAGATATTGAACTATGGACAGTGACTTTCGCGGGTCTAGCCAAGCCTCACTGCAATGTTTGTTCGAGTACATACCACGCTGAAGATGTCTGTCCTTCTGTTGACCCCAACAGAAAAATGCGTCGACCCCAGACAGTGTGCTTCGACTACTCTTCAAGTCTACCGGCTGCCGGCTGCCGGCGCCGTAACTGCAGCTACCCGCATGTTTGCCGCCGCTGCCATTCCAGTATCCACGTCGTCGCCAACTACCCTCAGCAACAGTCCAGCAACGCCAGCAAGATCTAGCGAACGAGGCAAGAAGTAAAGTTCAACAGCTACGCCGTCATCACACCGATCGTAACTTTGTTTTGAATTTACTTACTACACTTAAGGAAGGCGCTCGCATAGGCTATTCTGGGCCACGTTCAGTCCGGGTTTCCGCTAACCTAATTTTAGCTGCACAACACCCAGCCGTAGTTGCTTTAAACCTGCAGGAGGAAGTCAACTTGGGAAGGGCAGCTGGGCGCTACCCCTTCCCGCCCCTGCCCAACTTTCAGTGTCACCCGGTGGGCGTCGTCCCAAAAAAACACACTCATCTAAATGGTGTACTATATATCATCTCTCTTACCCCCAGGGCAATAGCATCAACGACCATATTCCCAAAGACCCCTACTCTCTCAGGTATGTACGGGTCGACGATATCCTACAGTCCCTGGGAAGGGGAGCCTTCATGGCTAAGACTGATCTCAGATCAGCCTTTCGCCTGATTCCCATTCACCCTGACTACTGGGGCTTGTTGGGCATTTATTGGCAATCTCAATACTATGTGGACATGTATTTACCCTTTGGGCTTCGCAGTGTCCCGTTCCTCTTCAGCCAGCTGTCCGATGCCCTCGAATGGATTGTTAAACACAACTACCACATCCAGCATGTCATTCACATCCTGGACGACTTTTTCATTGCTGAGGAGTCAAAACTGGCTTTTTAAAAAAGCTTTAGCACCATGTTACGCGTATTTATGTCTCTTAAGGCCCCCGAAGTATCCTCCAAGACTATAGGCCCTTCCCAGGAAATTGAGTGTGCATGGAGGCGCGCTTACCTCAGGACAAACTCTCCAGAATCAATTACTTGTTAGACTCTTCCAGGTCACGCCGTTCAGTCCGCCTGGTGGATCGAGTTACAATCATTCATTGGGACCCTCCAGTTCGCTTGTAAGGTGGTGGTTCCCGGTAGGACCTTCCTCCAGCGGGCTATTAATTTAACCAGGGGGGTCCCCAGTCGCTTTCACCACATACGGCTGAACAAAGAATTTTTTAAAGAACTCGATATGCGGAAGGTATTTCTAGCAAACTTGAATGGGTGTACCCTTTTTCTCGAGTCTTCCCCAACCCCCACCCCCGGCCTAGAACTGTATAACGACGCCTCTGGCTCCATCGGGTTTGGCGGCTATTTGCAGGGAAAATGGTTTTAGGGTCATTGGCCTCTCCACATGCGCTTGAACCGGGAACAGGGAATCAGTATTGAATGGCAAGAGCTCGTTCCTATTGTAGTTACCTGCTCCATATGGCATCCATTTCTCGCCGGGAAACGCCTTCAGTTCTGGTGCGATAACGAATCTGTAGTATCTATAATTAATTCGGGGCACTCTAAGGTCGCCCACGTTATGGAGTTGGCCAGAAAGCTCGTTCTACTTTCCATGCAACATAACTTCTTGGTGCGAGTTCGCCTTGTCCCAGGGGTCTCGAATGAGGTAGCTGATGCCCCCGCTCTCAGATGCAGCGCTTCCGGGCCGTCGCCCCCGACGCTGACCAGCCTCCCTGTATCATCCCGCCTTTACTAATGACCCTTTGAGGGACGAAGTCCTCAACTATGCTAACTGGGGTCTTGCCAAGAACACTAATCGAGCTTACAGCTCTGGGGAGAAACGCTTTTGCGAATTTTGCCTGATGAATGGCCTCCTGGACCCAGACGGGGATGCACTTCCTTCCTCTGAGGGTACCTTGGTGTATTTCGCTTCTTACCTAGGTAGAACAGTACGTCATAACACTATTAAACTTTATTTAGCTGCAGTTCGTAACCTCCATATAACTGCAGGTTTCAACGATCCCCTTAAGGGAAAGCTTCTCTTCCCTAAGGTCCTACTTATACGCGGAATTGCCCGCTACCAGGGCCAACAGCGCATTCGTCGCCAACCAGTTACCCCTCAGGTACTCGTAGCCATCCGTCCCGTACTGCAGTCATGGTTGAGTGCCCGGGATTTTTCTATGGTTGGGGCCGCCTTAAACTTAACCTTTTTCGCCTTTCTTCGTTGTAGCCAATTCACCTACCCGGCGGTACGCAAGTAAAGGCCGCTTTTCGATCGCACTACCGATTAACGCGCTTGGTTTGAACACGGAGCAATCTACTGAGCTGAAAACTTGTAAACAGATATAAATTTACCCCCTCTTATACCTCACGAGGATAACATTTTCGGCCGCCGTTTTAATGTCACGCAACACAAAAGTTTGTTTCTTTACAAAACGAAGAACCCTCGTAAAACGTTAAGTTCTTTAGAGAGTGTTATGTTGTACAAAATTAAGTTCTCTGAGGGATAGGTAAGTTGGTATTTCGAAATATGAAGACGTCACACGAATAGTGAGGAAGTCATGCCGCCAATTGACGTCACACGATATATGGGGACATTTGTGCTCTGGTCGAAACTTTGCTTTGGGGAAAGATGTAGTAGTTAACGTAAGGAATGATATATTGCTATTTTAAGATCATTAGGGTGTATTATTGTGTATAAAAATGGTAGATATTTTCGCAATCTCGATCAAGCAGTTACAAATAAAGGCATTTACTACTTTGAAAGCAAAGCTTGAGACTATGTGTATCTCCAATCCACATGGGCATCTGGATGCAGATAAAGCTAGACTGCAAGTGCAACTTCTTAGGAATAAAATAGCAAATATTTTACAGGGGGAATTTGCGAAAGAAATGGATGGCTTAGTGCATGACGAATTAAGTGTCATTGTCTGGGAAAGTGCTGCAGAGGTTGAAAATGTGGTCGGCCGATTTTGATGAAACTTGCTCCAGAAGTTGGCCTTATTGAGATATTCTAAAAGCCAAGTTGGTTTTCTTCTCTGACTTTTAGTTCAAAAGTTACAGGGGGGTCCCATTTAGGGCCTCCAGAATATGAAAACTCCTGCTTTTGAGAGGGTAAGTTTGGACCAAAAGCCCTTTCAGTAATTCATTGCATGGTGTGTTTCTGCTGCAAAGGGTCCTTCAGTTCATATATGCCGATTTGGCATATTAGGTTCTGGCAGATTGGGGCCTGGCACAAGTTTTGGCCAAATTGTTAAGAGAAAACTACCATCCAAGATTACCTAACTTTAGAAGGTCATATTTCTTTACTGCCTTATTAGCTAAGATTGATACTTATATCAAGAGTTACCTCAATCCAAGTATAATGAAAGTCTGTTGAGAGACATTTGGCCCATGAACCTTTTGGATGCTTCCAAGACCCATTTTGCAGCACACCATCACTAAATTTGCATTTTGCGAAAAGCAACATTTTGACACCCATACTGGCTTAACGTCTATTTGAATGTTTCAGTGTGGTTTCTTTCCTTTAGAAATCTGTGATAAGTAATAAATTGGAGGTTAAATACTAATTTAGGCTTTTAAATTGCCTTAAAACGGAAAAATCAGTACTGTCAAAACCAACTTTTCCCCACTTGAGACCTCACTTGAAACATAACTGATGCAAGTAATACAGGTAAATATCAATCGAAACTTAACGTGGATGGTCTGTTATACTTAAAACCTAAAATATGTCTGAAAATAAGCTCATTCATACTTACCCAAGGCTTACAGACGTCCTTAGGTTCCAGTACAATTTTTCCACTGCATTGCAGATCGTTACATAGCCATCATTCTCAGTCCTGGCGAGATGACATCAGCCAGTTGTGGTAAGAAACTCTCAAATTACACTTGTTTAGTTGCGTACCAAGAATAACATTTCCCGCTGCACCAGAACACAACAAAGAAGGAACAAAGCAAACGAGGATGAAAACAAAATCTTGATAGCTACTTTTAAACTCATCTTCCCACAACGCAAGTAACCCACATAGAAATTGGCATTAAACCACACTATGCAAATCTTTATTGTTTACAGCTTTCTAACAGGATTATTTTCATGTAAATTACGCCAAACACGAAAATCATCAACACACAGTAGCTTAGTACAAGGACAAAAGATTGATTCAAGAGACAATCTCTTGTTACTTTTTGCCTTGAAGTAAAAGTAGTTTGGCTTAATTTATAATTACAACGAGACTGGACACTGTTGTGAAACATGTGTCACGCATGTCACGCATGATTATTATCATGGGTGTTACACGGTATAGTAGTACTGACAGAGTCTGAAAGAGTCTGAAATTTTTGAAAAAGGATGAAAATCTCCAAAATATGGTCTGGAACAAATGGAAAGAAAGTAATTTTTTATAGCTGCAACAGGTGTGGCGGAAATTTAGGAAGATAACGCAGTCAAAACTTAACAACCTGTATCAGATAAAATGCGTGGGAAAAACCGCGTCAAGGCTGAGATTTTCACATGTTCAGTCTTTAACTTTTTCATTTACAGGCAATGAGCCGGTAATTTCTGAATGGGAGATAATTTTGGACCGTGCAGGAATAGCTTGTGAGGTAGTAGAAGCAACAACGCTTATTGTCTGCCCCAAACATCGATTTAAACTTAAAACGCTGTATAAAGCAAAGGTAACTGAAACTTGAAATACGACTAGCTGTCTCAGTAGTTTTCAAAGTAGTACAGGATAATGTTGTTTCCCTGTTCTGCTATTTATGACAAGTGTAGTCATCCTTTTCATGAAGACAGTAGAGGAGCTTCAAAGCTGCGGAAACGTGTGACCAAAATACTGAAACGTCCGCGACGAGTGAACAAAACTATGGCACATACGATCCATAAGCACACGGGCATTGGTTCAGGTAAACAACCATCCATAATAAATGACATTGATCATTGTTGTGCGGCATTACAGGAACTAGATGTATGCATTTCCCACTTTTTGCCATGGCCCCGGCGGTTTTATTACCATAACATTGGTGAGCCCTGAGAACTAGCCGACTTAGAGCGTTTAAACAGGTAGCGAACTCAGCACCAGAGTGATTTAAAGGGGCAGTATCGCGAAAATGTTACAGTTTTAGGCCAATTCTGAGCTAAAATCAGTACTTTGAGGCTTTGCTCATAAACAAAATGTTGTGTAAAGATACTACGAAGATATCAAATAAATTTTATTAGAGAGGGCTGACCATAACAAATTTCTTGGGGATCTTTTGAAGACGTAGCATGAAATCTTGAAAAAAATCGGCGAATTTTTTCAAGTTTCAATCCATTGCCATCCTTGCCATCCGCAGCGACAGGCGACAGGAAACAGTTTCAGTACCATCAAATAGTCATTAATAACAAAACTAGACCATTATTTTTGGAATTCAATTGATGGGAAGACACCTCCTAGCTTTTTGTAAAGTTACCGAATATCGTGACATTGCCCCTTTAATAACGGCAGGACATTAAACAGGTCACCACCCATGATAATCTCTCATGTGCCTGGGGCCAAAGCAAAATACCACAAATTGTTGCACTGACAAAAACAACCAGATGTTACCAAATGTTTGTAGACTTTAAACTTTTAGTTAGTAGGAACAAAAGAATAAATACAGCCGGAATAAAAGAATACGAATGAATAGAAAAAGCAATTACCAAAATTATACAAAATATATTCATGCTATATTGACTACAACATGAGCATCCGTATTCTGGTTCAAGGAATCATTAGTGATCGACTTGTGCCCTTGGGAGTCTAAGAAGAAGAAGACCAAGAAGAAATGTTGTTATGACGTAAGCAGCTCTTCTTAAGAGACATGCAGAAGCAGAACCCCAATGATGTTAAAGAAATATACATCTACGAAAGTTCTATCGCAAATGCCATTATCTGATTGGCCACGCTACTCACTATCGACAGGAGTCCATCACTTGGAGCCTGAAACTACCCCATATTTCTGCCACGGCGTTTTCATAGACCGATCTATTTTGAGTTTGAGTTTCCAAAGTCACGGGATAGAGTTCACAATCTAATTGCTAATTGTAATGAAATAATGTAGGGGTCTCATTTAGGCTATCCTTACATGTTGGACATAAATCATGAGAGATTTACCTGAATTGAAGACGGGCTGCTCATCATTTGGCGTATATTCATTTCTTTTGGTAACTTTGCGCAGTAACTTTGCGCAATCTTATTCAAGGTACAAGAGTTCACCCGCAACTCAATGAACACAGACTCGTGCTCCATACAATGGCTTGGGCAATTGATCATTAAGGCTTTTTTCCCTTACCTAGAAGACTAATTTTCTTGGTGCTGCAGTAATTGTCAAAATTCCCTGCTCTGCAAGTGTAGTTACCAAGTTTTCCGTCCGTCTAAGCACCAACCTCTTATGTGCACTTCATAATTCTAGCAAGTGGCCATCCCACCCGGCATTGGATTCCAATTCGTTTATCTTGTGGATCAAATCATTCAATTATATATGGTCTTGTCAATGGATTCTTCGCCAGTTTATTAGTCTGTCACGTAGTGCAAGTCAAATTAATGGCTGCGCCAATCAACAGTTTGTTGGATGGCGAAATTGGCGAGATATTACTCTGAGGTTCACCTGTTTAACAAAAAAGAGGTAAAAAGAGGTTACACAGTTCAACTAGCTTGGGTTCCGTATATTTGAAGCATTGCATGAGTTTTACTTTCTATTTCCAAATTTCTGGAGCGAGCTAAAAAATGAGTTGTGGACGAAATCCGTAAACTTGCAAAAAAGGACGAGACCAATATTCCATAACGCGGAAAGAGTAAGTTAGTTTAAATTACTATTTCTATTACGATTTCTGTTTCTATTGTAATGCCTCTTTTAAAACTCTGCTGGCACATAATGTGTGCCTGGAATCCATTGTGGGTAAACGCGTGCGTAAAAGTTAAGCATTTAGTTTTATTTTTTGGTCGATTTCGTGAAAGTAAATTCAAATTCTGTCCGAAGTACAAAAGATAAATAATTTCAACAACAAGCTTTGTAAAGACGTTTCTCGCTGTTTTGTGGTTGTAAACGTTGGCCTGATGTGATAATTATGTAACAAACTGCCCTGTTGGTCAGTTTATTCTCTAGTTAATAACGTCACAACGTTTTGGCGCCAAAGAGGATTTTTTTCCAATAGCTCATTAGCATAAGCGATTCAATTTGTGATCAAGCGACAAAATTATCATATCACGTTTGAATATTGACAGGACATGGCAATATTAACTGTTCAAAGGAATTTGAGAGTCATGTATTGAATACTTCTTGAGCGACATGGGTAAAATCTCAAAATTTTGCGAAGAATTTGTGAGCTCATTAGCGCTTTTGTGATCAGTACATTTTCCAGGTTTTGAAATCTAATTACTCGTTGCATATCACACCCATAAGAGCTAAAAATCTCACTAATTTAGTAGTTTGTAGTCAGTTTCTAGCATGATGCCTTCTTAGTGCAAAGACACATGTTACGAAGCAAAATATAAACAATGACATGACCAAATATGGCTATATTAATCACCATTACTCACTGCTACAGCTGGTTAAAAAGCTGTTAAAGGATCACAATCACGGTATTTTGAGTTATTTTGACCATAGACAAAATTGCCGTTACATTGACGAAAGCCTCAAAATAACACTTTACAAAGATAGAAAAAAAAGAGATAGTAATAAACCATGTTGGGCCTAGGATGGTTAGGGATGGAGAAGATTAACATGGATTACAAACAACGAAATTGAAAAATTTAGGCTAACTTTTTAAACCGGGACTGTGCTCCTTTAAAATTCTCCCCTCTGGATCATGAAAGAATATCTGTTAAATTTTGGGAATAATATCAATAGTGTTAATTCTTATCTAGCCGTTCAAACTTGCGACATATCCAAGCTTACATGGTTATAAACAGATAAATCCCATCTTGACCTTCAAATAAACATACTTTTTTCAGTGTTACAGTATTGACAGGAGGCAGATGGAAGAATCGATAAACCGCTGACAACCAGTAAGAACAAGGAATATCCTGTACTGCGTTCCAACCAAGAGATGTTGGTCATTATCAAACGTCTACAAATAGGTACTCTTTTAGATCTAATTATCTGAAATTCAAACTGTCCAGATAGACAACAAACATATTTTTTCTTCAGAAATATTGGCTATGGATAGTATCGAGAAAGATGAACTGGTGAATATTTATAGAAAAAAGAATGTAAGGAAACAAGTAATTAAGAAAGCAGCAAAGATGAAATGAAAGCATTATTTGATTAGAAAACAGTTTAGGGACGAGCATGGCCTAATAGCGATACTCACTCTTTACAAACAAGTCTTGTTATATATAAACTTTGCCAACCACAGAACAAAAGAACCCTTTGTTACGACAGCCATTAGACCTCTGATTGGCACATTAATGACAATAGTTGACGTAACGGTGAGTATCGCTATACCCGATGACTTTGTAAACACGAATGTTTGAAAGAACGAATGTTTAAGAACAAAAGAGCGAAACTTAGCACGGAAACGGATCTCATGCTTTCATGTCACCTATGCTAATTACTTGATTCCTCGCATCTTGATTTCTATAAATTTGGCTTGCCGTTATTTTTAATTTATTAATTTGAAAATGATGACGTGAAGTTGTTAAAACGTCGTGTTGCTATATTTTCTTTATTTTTCTGGCTTAACCGAGGGCATGATTTTTGTTTCTTCTCATAAGCTTTATTTTTAATTTGCTTCCTTTACTTAGATTTCTTTGTTTTGTGAGACTGAAATGTAGGGTTTTGCAGGCAGATTTTGGAATTAAATAAATAAGGTTCTTTTAAATCTTCTTTCTTTAGCAATGCCTAACTTAAAACAGATTTTAAATACACTGTTTTTGCACTAATTGTTAAACTAGCCCAATGGAAACTTCATGCAATCAACATAATTTGCATCCCTTTTCTGAAAACTGCTTATACTGTCAAGTGTCTTTTCACTCAAGCTTTACATACAATGAATCTTTATAAGTTGTGGCAAAAGTGCTACCACTTTAAAAATTTACCAGAAGCAATCAATTCTATAACTCAAGGTAAATTGAGTTAAGTAATTGATTGACATTAATTATTATTGAATCGGGCCACTCCTTATGGCAAAACCTCCCATCACTCACTAAGTAGACAGAATTAAGATCTCACAATCAACTCCCAGGAAATCACAACTACATGTACATATACTGAACATTAAAGTGAAAATTTCGAGGTAGACTTAACTTGCTTGCAGCAATTGGCCAATTATTGATTGAGGTCAGTCATGTACACTACATGTACATGATTCAACATAACATTACATAAATTTTGCAAAACGTGCCCACACAGAGTCCACCAGAAATATCTCAAAACAAATCAAAAGAAATAATGTAACAACCACTGAATATGAAAAAGAACATTTGCAAGAAAATTTATTGAATGTGTAATAACCAGTCAGTGTTATTGATTGTGGTCACTCATCATGGTGTACATACTCTAACTGATCTTGCAAAATGCAGTCACTCACAAAGTACATCAAAATCAAGATCTCACAACCAAATTCCATTT
Source organism: Catalaphyllia jardinei (assembly GCA_022496165.2). Taxonomy (NCBI): domain Eukaryota; kingdom Metazoa; phylum Cnidaria; class Anthozoa; order Scleractinia; family Caryophylliidae; genus Catalaphyllia; species Catalaphyllia jardinei. The sequence goes on from JAEMPF020028804.1 coordinate 18,048, forward strand.
TTTGTTTGAAGCAAATCCTTTTTTCTTGCTTCCCATATGAGCTGTTTACAGGTTTCCAGATTTGACAGTCATTTTATTTTGAGGTCAAATTTGTTTTGAACTTAGTAATGTTTTTGTACAACAGTTTAGTCATTGCTGTTAACAAAGAAGGAAAATTGCTTGTGTAATAATCAGCCAGTGTTACTGATTGTGGTCACTCATAATGGTATACATGTTTCAAGATCTTGCAAAAAAGCACTCACTCACAAAGTACATCAAAATCAAGCACTCACAACCAAATTCTATTCTTTTTTGTTTTAAGCAAGTCGTTTGTTCTTGTTTCCCAGATGAGCTGTTACAGGTTTTCAGATTTGACAGTCATTCTATTTTGAGGTCATCATTGGTTTGAACTAATTTTTTGTACAATGTACAACAGTTTAGTCATATCTGTTAACAAAGTAGGAAAATTGCTTGGGTACCAATCAGTCAGTGTTACTGATTGTGGTCACTCATAATGGCGTACATGCTTCAAGATCCTGCAAAAGTGCAGTCACTCACAAGATACATCAAAATCAAGCTCTTACAACCAAATTCTATTTTATTGTTTTCAGCAAGTCGTTTTTTCTTGCTTTCTAGATAAGCTGTTACATGTTCTCTGATTTGACAGTCATTTTATTCTGAGGTCAAAATTGGTTTGAACTAATGTTTTTGTACAACAGTTTAGTCCTTATTGTTAACAATGCAGGAAAACCTCTATTGCCTTGATACATGTAGTTTTCAATGATAAAAGTTGTTGTTTTGGTCTGTTATGAGCAGACTTTTATTGCATTTCAATGACAGATGCTATTACACCCGGGATACCCAATCCATGAAAATCGATCATCGGAAGACAATCAATATAATTAATATAATCGATATTAATTAATCAATTTATTTTCGATTGCCTCAATTAATCGATGAAAATCAATACTCACAATCCTAGCCCTCGTAATCGCTATCGATTATATCGATTTTCATTGATTGTTATCGATTGTCATCCATCTTAGTGGGTAACCCTGGAAAGAGGATACCTTCAATTTTCAGAGTTGCTCTCGGGACCTGCTCCCGGGACTTGCTGAATATACCGCGAGCGTATCCGGCTGAATATGTAATTTGTTATTATCTTTGTTTGAGTTGGCCGTTTTTGTTGAGGCTCTAGTAAATGTGATTCTCAAGGCACATGCTTCCTTCATTTCTGTAACTGTGCTATTAGCCACACCTTTCAGTACCTCAAGCAAAAAAAAAATTATCGTAAACTTTAATGGATGTTCAGGTGGCTTTATGAATGCAACAAACTTTTATTGTTGTTGAGACGTTAAATAGTTCAACCTTGCGATGCTACCGTTTTACAGAGTTAAAAAGATATAAATAACACGGTAAAGAAAGCAATTTAAAGGAAAATGGGCTTCAACAATTAAAAGTTTTCTTTAAATTCCTTTATATCGGGAACAAAGCTAATCTATTATCCATTATGTTTTTCACTGAAATTATAACAAAACAAGAAAAATCGATAATAGCGATGAAAATCCATAAAATCGATGACAGTCGATGGAAATGGATGAAAATCAATACTCACAATTTCCTAGGTGATCAATTTTCATCGATTTTTAATCGATTAATCAATATTGATTATATTGATTGACATCGATTATATCAGTTATTGGTCTTCCAAGGTTGTCCTCTGTCTCCGTGTCTATTTATCTTGGCCGCGGAATTACTAGCGTGCAAAATCAGGCAAGAAATTCAGGGTATAAACATTTTCGGTAAGGAATTAAAACTAAGCCAATTTGCTGATGATACCACTCTTCTTATCAGTAACTGTAATTCGATTAACAAGGCTATCGCTGTTTTGGACAATTTTGTCGATATTTCTGGTCTGAAATTGAACCCTTCCAAAACTAAAGCTCTGTGGCTGGGACCGTGGAGACATAGACAAGACAAACCTTTTGGATTTCAATGACCAGAAAAACCAATTCGTGTGCTGGGTACTTTTATCTCTTATAATGAGAAAGAAAATGAAAAATACAACTTAAAAATTGCAAAAATTGAAGACCACCCTTGACATATGGAACTGTCGGAGTCTTACACTATTTGGAAGGTGCCTAATAGCTAAAAGTCTTGGCATCTCTCAACTGATACACTCTATATCCAGCCTTGATGTTCCTCTTGAATATCTTAACGTGGTGAACTCAGCCATATTTAAATTCATTTGGAAAAATAAAAAAGACAAAATTAAGCGTAAAGTGATGTTTTTAGATTACGACCATTTGACGTTTACGAGCACCAAGTATATATGTATCACAATCATTGAAGCTAGCTTGGATCTCCAGACTGTTAGCTGATGAACATAAGAGCGGTGGATCTTGGAAGGCGATTCCTAATTATTTTTTCGAAAGATACGGTGGCCTAAACTTCATATTACGATGTAATTATGACAAGAAATTTCTTGAACAGATTGGGCTACCTCAGTTCTATAAATCGATTCTTCTGCATTTCTTGGAATTGAAAGAATCTTTTCCTAATCAGTCCGGCCAAGAACAAACTTTATTTAACAACAAAGATATCTTAATCCACGGTCACAGTATTTTTTACAGGAGCTGGTACGATCGTGGCGGCTATTTGGTACATGATCTTCTCAAAACAGATGGGAATTTTCTTTCTTACTCAGAATTCATCCAAAAATATGATCTTAGATGCAGCTTCCTCATCTACTTTCAAGTAGTTTCTGCTATTCCTAGACACTTTGTAGAAAGTGCGAGGGCAAACCCCACGGACAGATCGGATCTGCTGTTGAATGGCATGTTTCAGTTTTCCCCAGAGATCTCTTTAAATGTAACCAAAATGAAAAATATATATAGACTATTATCGGCTCCTCAAAAACAAAGAAGCAATTGAGCTGAAGGCTATTTCTAAATGGGAACGAAACCTGCAAAGCATCGCTGAAAAAGTTTTTTTTTTGCCGCGTGAAATGTGTTTGTAAAGATAACAAACTTAGGGAATTTTATTTCAAACTCTTACTCAGAATAGTAGTCACCAAGAAGGAGTTATTCCTCTTTGGAAAGGTGGAGGACGAAAAGTGTCCATATTGCGAAATGAATGATTCCATAATTCACACTTTCTATAGCTGTAATTGGAGCCAATTAGTCTTTTTAGAGGTAATAAAAGGGTTCAACAAAGAAAATGTCACCTCTGTCAGTCTTTCACCAACTGAATTACTTTTTGGTATGAAAGTAGACACTGCAAGCAAAGAAACAAACATTATCAGAAAGTTAAACTTCACTTTTTTATATGCCAAATATTATTTGTACAATCAGAAATTAAGACATGACGAGATATCAGTAAATGAATTTATAGTTAATCTTAAGCTTAAATATATCTCTCTGAGTAGCCGAAACAATGATGTTAACAGGAATGAGTTTTAGCATAATATTCTCCTTTGTTTTTAGCTGCAATTAATATTTGCTTGAATTTAAAGCCGATCTTCAGTGTAACTCTTAACCAACTTTTGTATAGCCAATAGCCGTGTAAACACGAGGATTAAGTAGGAGCTAGGGTCTTAGTTAATGGAACATGTTAATTTCGTTATATGTTTTTTTTATTATTGTTGTTTTGCAAGGATGTAAATAGTGTATTGCAAATTGAGTATTGTAAAGTGAGTGGTGTAAATAATGTAATTTTGTAAAGTAAGTATTGCTGTATGAACAATTTCTAGTTGAAAAAATGCGAATAAAAGTGTACGAGACAAAAAAACATCAATTATTGGTCTTTATCGATGGGGCATGCCGGGTATTACAAGAGTCTGTGCAATGTCCTGATAACAAGAAGCATTCGCTAATTCCATCACAGTATGTGCAGGTTTCTTTGGTTTTAAAACAAAACAAATACATGTGACTCACAATAATTGTAAATTTCATTATTATTGGATGAGTTTGAGCAAACTATCATGATTTGGTAGAGGCAAGAAGATCAAGTATTTGCCAAAACTGGAGGCTGGGGCAAATAATATTGATCTGTGACCACCCAGTTAGGTTTCAAAATTAAATCACTCTCTGAAAGCTCAGGAAAGCCATAAGAAATTTAAGTTATTTCACCTCAGTGAGAGCTAAGTTGTGTTTCAATTACGCATGAGAAAAATATTATTTGCAGCAAACACATCTAGATGGTACTACGCGTGAGCTTATCACTACATGTATTTGTAGGCAGTTATTTACAGGTCTTGTGGTAGTAGTATAGTAGTTGGGGGTACGAGCACGTTTTCAATATTTGTTTTTACCAACTGCTTCACTTTTTATTTTTTCTCAAAAATCAAAATGATTTTTTTCAATATTTGTTTCTGCCGACTGCTTCACTTTTTGTATATTATTTTTTATAGTATATTTCTAAACTATTTTTCCAACAATTAATCAACTGCTGGAAAAACTAAATAATAAAAACCAAAAACTAAATAATAAAAACCAAATACTAAACCAAACCTTAAATCAAATATAGGAATAAAATATTGAAATCAAATGTGGAGACAGACCTAAACCCGGGACATCAGTCTGGACACCAAAACCTTGAAAATTATGAAAACTATCTGAAAAAATCTTATATTTATTTTTAACCAACTTTTGTAACCAACTTTTGTAACCAACTTTTGTAACCAACTTTTGTAACCAACTTTTGTAACCAACTTTTGTAACCAACTTTTGTAACCAACTTTTGTAACCAACTTTTGAGATTATGAAAATTTAAAATGGAATTATAATTGGAATGTATATGAAAATTCAAAATGGAAATTAATGTTTGATATTTTTATGACCATATGCATAGCTTGTTATTCCATCATCATGCAAGTATCTTTTATCATCGAAACAGCTGAGTGATACTTAGTTTATTTCATAGCTACCGAGCTTATGGTTCTCACTTCTAATTGTTTTCATTTTGTGAAACATCTGTTTATTATTCAAGAGTGTATCTTTATAGTTTTCATGTGTGATGTTTTTCTTGATGATATTCTTTTTAATTCCCTTGGCAGTCTTTCCTCCTTTCTGATCATCTTTCATGTAACTATACATTTTTGATCGTAAGCCCACAAACTCAGTGATTGGAAGTCCTGCTGCTTCATCTTTCATTTTACCAATCACTTTCTTATTATCTTTATTATAAAATGGTGAACTCTCAGAGTAATCACTATTATCGAACTTATGCTTATCTTTCCAGAAGTCTTGATACACATCCTTAGCTTCAATCTCATATGTTAAGCTATCTGTATCTGTAAATAGCAACTTGGCTTTACTTCCATATTTATCTTTAATATAATTGTAATGGAAATCATACATCAAAGTCTTACTCAATCTAAGATACACATCCCCACATATGCTGGTCTGTTCAGAAAGAGGGTTTCTTTTATTTTATGTACAGCCACCAGATTCTTATTAAAGATCTTACTACTGACATAGGTTGGCTTACTGGTTAATTTTAATAATTCCTTTTCATCAGTAACTAATCTAACATCTACTCGCTTTCTGATATTCTCCATTGTTTTACCGAATACACTGTCATTCATCAGTTTGAAGAAATCCTTTTCAAAAGCATTTTTAGCATTTTTCCGTTTTTCAGTATTGAAATCGATATACTGTTTTAACCAAGGGGATTGATTAAACTTTAGTACTCGATGTACTTTGGTAACCTTCAAACCAAGATCCATATATAACTGAAGGTTTCTATAATGTAAAACATACTTTTCTTTTTTCCTTAAGGTTGGTATAAGCTTGTGAACCAAACCAGTTGATATATTATATTTCTCAGATATTTTTCTACAGTAATCAGATAGCATATCATTTGTTACTTTCACCTTTTCTGGTCCCAGTGGGTAGTCATTGTGTAGGTCATGTAGTTCTTTTGGGTATTCTAAGTCGACTTCTAATATCAATCCTTTCTTACTGTCTTCTCTATACTTAGCTAAATCCAATTCATCAATCTGTTTTTGTGTCATCCATCTGAATCCTCCTGTGGGTAGATACTGACTCATAGCCCAACCGTATAAATTATTTGCATCAAGATACATGATATACTTTGAAGGCGCTTTCTTATTGTATTCTTCCATATATTTATTATTTGCTTTACCATAACGATTAGCAATATAACTGATACCACCTCGTAAACCTTTTTCAATAAACTGAAACATATCAATATCAGTCATAAGTTCTAATTTGATATTAGTCATCTTCAACATAGCATCCCATGATAAACCAGGAGAGGTGAAATAATGACATGGATCTAACTTATAATATTCAAGACATGTTTTCCTAAAATTCTCAAATACATCTGCTAATAATAGGATATCTGATTTCAAATGTAAGTCATGATACTCACCCATATTCTTCAAATTAAATTTATTCCAAACATTTTGTGCGTGTTTATAATCTTCATCAGATATATGTTCACTATTTAAAATACTGTAGAATTTTTCTTTTGATGGTAGTTGTTCTTTGAACTTATTAAAACTATCCATATAGTCATAAGGATAAACTTCTTTTTTTAGTCATCAAATCTAATTTTTTACCTTCAAATACTTCAGAGGTATATTTTAATGATTCTTTCGGCATATTGCTCACTAATTTTTCTAGACTGGAGCTCATGAATTGGAAACTATCAAGGAAAACTAAGCTATTACCAAGCATGAACGCCATGTACTTTTCCATATTATTAGGGATGGCATTGATGGTAATCTCTTGCTCCTCACCTTTCTTATTTTTATAAACATATTTCTTAACAATGGCTCCAATCTCTTGCATAATGAAATGAGAGTCGTAACCACGGAGATTATGGAATATAACAGGTATTTTTACTTCTTCTGGTTTTACTCTAAGTTTCAAATTACAATCTTGATGAGCAGATCCTCTATATTTACCAGTGATATGACAGTGGTCTCGAACTTGAATATCTTTATTAGTATATTTTTTATCACAAATATGACATTTTTCAGCTTTTTGAAATTGCTTTTCATCTTCTTTTGTCATTTTCAATGGTTTATTAAATTCTTTTTTCATCACTCTCTTACAATATTTGACTTCTTCCAACATAGCTTCCATGAATTTGAAAACTGCCTTTTCACCTCTATACGTTTTAACAGTTTTGCTATATTTATCATTATAACAACAGACAACCTTATAACCGTAGCCACAATCTGTGTGCTTCTGGTATACCTCTGTAAATGATTTGTTGTCATTGGGTTGGCAACCAGATATCTTTTCAGTGATAGCTTCAAAGTCAGCGTAAATCACAAATGGCACAGGCTGTTGTTTATTATGATTATTATATTTTAGGATATTGTTATCAGGATCAGGCATTTTTACTGCTCGTGCTCCATTAATTTGAATACAATTATCTCTATGATTGTTCAAGACTATTTCAGAGCTGAAACACTGAAGGCAATACATGCAGAAGTGCTTCCTTTCTTTATGCTTTGTTTGGTTATACATAAACCTGTCAAAGTCTTCAATTAAAACATAATGTTTATTATTATTTTCAGTTATCAATAATAAATTCATATGTCTGTCATATTTTTCTTTTGACACATAAATGGGATATGGCTGTTTGTTTTCATATCCAAATACATTAACATTAATCTCATTTTGCTTTTCAATTTTATTATACTGCTTTGTTGTTATTGGGAATTCAATTCCAGAGTAGTCTAAATTTGTAACATATTGTTTATCCGATTTTTTAATCCTCTGTGGATCTTTGTCTTGAGGATTTAATCGTCTGATGTGACACCATCGGAAGCATTCATTATCCTCGTTTTTCATATTAATCAATCCTTTTTTATGATGTCTGAGTTCTGAGGGTAGTTTAATACATGATGAGCCTTTCATTGGCTTATACTGTACAATATTAACATAATGATTGTCAACAGATTCAATGGTCCAACCCGAACCTTCAGAAATCCATTGAGCTATCATATTTAAGATTTGTTGTTTTGATAATTGTAATGCTTCAGGGTTTTCTATGTTATTAATGATGGTAATAGGTTTGCTATTGAAATGAGCGGTTTTGTATATTATTTTATCATTTGTTGATTTTTTGAATGTCACTTTGAGTGTTTCAACAAATTTTAGACCTTTCATAGATGTTAGCATCTTAACAATATGATATTCAACTGCTTTTCTTCTGTTTTGCAGTTGATTAAGAGGATCTTTATTATTTCTAATGCTGATT
>JAEMPF020028805.1:0-26265 GCA_022496165.2 Catalaphyllia jardinei
GCTAAGAAAGAAGATGCCTCCAACGTGTTCTAACAGATAAAGAAAATATCTCTTCCATGTAGCACCTGAATCATTAAATACTCTAGCCATCCTAACCTCAAAGATCTAATCATACAATCAACATCTGACCTTTTTAAACCGCGCCTCATTTATTGCAGACACAAGAGTTACTTTATCTACATCGTTCCACAAACTTGAAAAACAATCGATTCAGTTCACTTACTACTTCTTTTGGTGTTGGTAATATAGAGCAAACATAAACAAACTTCGAGATCATAAAGGATTTGATTATTGTTACTTCTCCATAAAGAGATAGGCCTCTCGAGGACCAAATATTAATAAGCTTTTTGGTATTGTCAATTCTTCTCTTTTAGAAGTTTCGGATCGTATGTGAAATAAACTCCTAAAGCTTTAGGGGTTTTAGGCCACTTGATGCTAAATGGTTCTTCCATTTCTCCTCTAAATGAACCGATCCACATACCTTCCGTTTTTGAGGAATTGATATTGAGGCCAAAAATATTTTGAAAAATCTCCAGTTTAAAGAGTGATTTTGCTAAATCGACATCAGCTAATGTTGCAGTTGTATCATTTGCATATTGCAGGACTTTTGTATCTATTTTTTCCAATAACAATACCTTCAATATCTGGGTTCTGTCGAATGGCGATTGCCAGCGTTCCTACCGCAATTACAAAAAGGTATGGAGATAAAGGATGTCCTTGTCGAACGCCACGTTCAAGTGGGAAGAAGTTTGAAGTTACGCCGTATGATACAGCTTTTTATGTCTTTGTAGAAAACTCCAATCCAGCGAAGGAAGTCTGGTCCAAAATTTCTCGAGACAGGTTATGAGAAACCCCATTCGACACTATCAAAAGACTTCTGGAAATCGATAAAGATCATTAAACCGGGGATATTTTCCGTTTTAGTGAAATCCATAATATCGTAGATAGATGGTATTGTTTCGCCTCAAAACGATCTTTTACATATCCAGTCCTATTTTGATAGATTATATCAGGTAGAACAGTTTTAATCATCCATGCAATTGCTTTAGTCATGCTTTTTGTATCTACATTTACAAGAGAGATAGGGCGCCAATTTCCTTTCCCCTTTTTTTCCAATTAGAGTGATGGCGGCTTGTTTTTGAGAGTTAGACATCTCACCTTTTCCAAACATTCGTTGAAACATTTAATAAAACTATCCTTAAGTACTGCCCGGAAGGTGCTGTAGAATTCAATGGAAATACCATCATTCCCAGGGGTTTTAATTAGATCAAAGTTGTTTAGAAGACGAAAGCATTCCACTGATGAAATAAGCCTTCGCATTGCTTTTGCTGTTCTTCAGATAATTTTGGAATATTTAGATCATTTAAGAGATTTTTTGTGAAATTTCTGGATCATTGTTTTTACTCTTATAGAGGTTTCGATAAAGCGTTCCCGCTTCTAGCGAGACTGCGTCGTGGTCTGTTCTAATAGCGGGAATTATCTCAGTCGATCTTACCATGTCAAATAAATTGATAGATATTGGATAATAATCAAGCCGACAAAATATTCTTGGAGATTTTTGACTCCATGTGAAACTCTTTGTATCTGGGTTTATAATTCGCCATATGTCGACCAAATCAAGTTGACTTTGTAAGCATTCGATACAATTAGTAACTGATTTTCTTTGGAGCAGCACGCCCCCTTTTTTGTCAAGATCAGGATTTAATGGGCAATTGAAATCCCCTCCTATCATGATGTTTTTTTCTGATTCAAGGTTTTCTTTTTGTAAGCTTGCAAATAGATTTTTAAAGAAGTTTATAAGATTTTTGTCTTTGTTTGGAGTGTATATGTTTATTAGCACATACGTTTTATCTTGGGTGCAGCGTTTACAATAATATAGCGCGCCAAAGGTCAAGAATCTGCTGATGAATAGAACAATCAAATCCAGCTTAAATGAAGATTGCAACTCCACGTGCGTTGGAGCTTCGGTGGGATGTTATGATCTCTGCACCCTATTCATTCTTCATTGTTTCTCTTTTAACTGTAGAGTGTGTTTCTTGTAGAAATATTATATCTGCTTTACGATTCCTGCACCAAGTGAACATTGTTCTTCTTTTTGGAAAATTGCGATGCTCTCAACGTTGAGCGATACTAATTTAAAAACATCTGCCTTTTAGTATCTCAGATATGTTGATCTGAAGTTGGAAACTGCGGAAGAAGCCAAAAAAGAAACCTATGATGACGAAAAGATATCTCAAGAGAAAGAGAATAAATTACCTTTGAAATCAAAGTATTATAAAGAAAAGCTGTTAAAGAATGCTGTTAGAGAATAACTAAGATTTGCAGGCGTTAATTGACGCCTATCGTTTGTAAACACGAATTTATAATTATTACCGCATCGTCGTATACAAGAAGATAATTTATACAAACTACAAATAACGTAAATACACAAAATGTTTCTCTAACGTGCATTTGAGCTTATCAGCCCTCAGTCTGCCTAAACTGTGCTATTCATAATAAGTCCATAGTAAGGAAGTTTTTCGGTCTCTGTACCACTATGTACTTGTCCGTTAATGATTAGTTTATCCACTTTGAAAAAAAGCAGACTGTTTTCCTAGTTTGGCCTTCTTTAGTACTGGGTTACATCAATATCTTTGCGATAGTCGTGTGAAATTCCGATTCCGGCATCTTTCAAGTTGTTAACCTTTGACATTACATACTCTTTATCCTGATAGAAACTAAATTTGGCGATTTTCGGCCTAGGCTTAGTACGACTGTGCGAGTTATGCCGAGTTGATAGGCGATCCACCCGCTCAATTTCTCTTCCATCATATTTCTCACTAAATTTTCAGTTTCTCGCGGTGTCTCTCCTTCTGTTCCGTTGAGATTGAATATATTTATTTCTCTCTTCTCGCATAGGCCTCTAGTTTGATGTTTCGGCACTTTATCTGCTCCATCTCCTTTCTAAGTTTTCGCACCTCTTCGCTGCATAAATTCGACACGCTGGGTTTTAATTCTTGTGGTTCTTCCTTCACGTTTTCTGCAGCCTTCTTTAAATCTTTGTTTTCATCTTCAATGGTTTTTAGACGATCCTTTAGAAAACAAGTCCAACAACATATCCATCTTGGCTTCTAAATTTGCCAGCCTTACAGAAGCTTCGGACCAATGGTCGCCATCACACTCCGTCTTCATCCGTTTGAGAACCGGTAGTTTGTCGAAGTCTCTTGCTTGAGCAAGTCTTCGAATCGGTAGAATCGGTGGAGACCTCTTCCGTTGTAAGGTCTTCCATTTTCTGCAGACAGAGCGCTGATTAAATTTAGATTCATATACTTTACTTAAAGATTTCTTCAGGACAGATCAAGTACACATCTGTCTTCTACCTTCGCTACTGCGCCTTCCATTTTGTGTAGTTGCCCTCAAAAATACAGTCTCCCTCAAAAAAGAATTGGGTCCACCAGGCCTGGCAGGATCACTAAGAAGTCTTAAAGGGGTACTCACATATATTTCATTTAGGTAGGAGTGTCGAAACTGCATACTTCGTGCAGATAAAGAATAACAATATCTTTTGTAGTTCGCCTTGACAGTAGCTGTGACTTTTGAAGGTAAAATTCAATTTTCAGCAAAGTTTTAATTACAAATAAATTCTCGTCCTGGCAAAAACCGTTGTGCAGGCATAACCTATGTTAGTTGAACAGAAAGTAACAGAGTATGTAAGCGCAACCCACGTATTTCGTCGGACAAATGACCAAACATAACGCCGTATTATGAACAATTTAATTCGATCTAATATACAGAAAAAAATTGTGTTGGCACGCGGGCTTACAAGAATACAAATCAATCGGAAACTAAACTAAAACAACCGCAAATTAAAACTCACTTCTTTGACTCCATCCTGGCGTAAGACTTGAAACAGGTTAGTTTTCTTATCGACTGGTTAGCTTTCTTAATACAACATAAACAGCTTAGCTTTCTTAACGACTGGTTAGCTTTTTAAAAAAAAAATGTCAAAATACACGCGAACCGGAAATAAAATCTGCAGAAAATATTTGTTTCTAGCTCGAACTTTTGCTCGGTGACCTATTTTGACTTTTTGCATGCATGCACCATTCACGATGGCACTTCAAATAAAAAAGTTTCGGCAAAAAGTATCTAGTAGAATTTTCTGTAAGCCATAAATCGCATTTTCTTTACATATATTTAATTCTACTAGATAAATTTTTTCCATACTGATACTGTCTGAAAAGTTAGGGAACTTTCCAACAAAGAAATAAAAATGGTAGGTCACCGAATTAGTTTTTCAGATAATTTACAAAAACTGAAATTTAGTGGACGTTATTGTGCACCTTGTGCGTTGCCATGGTAACTGATAAAATGTCACAAGTACCCTTAAAGTATAGCTCAGCAATAGAGTTGCAAGGAGACATATAATTTGCCCACACCATTAAATATCCTTCTTTGTAATCTTCCATCGTTTCACAAACACTGCAGCAACGAAAAACCCTTTCGACCTCCTTAAATTAACAATTCTGTTCATCAGAACACCACGTATCTAAATTTCGGTGCCTTTTAGGGTCTATATGCTGATCATGCTTAGTTAGGACTTAGGACTACAATGCAGCCACCCTACCTGCAAGAGCAAGCAACAGTTTGGATTCACTGTCCACGCCAACATCGTCACTTAGTTTAAAAAACGTCAGATGACCATTGACCTCTTTTGTACACTGGCCGATAGTTACGCACTCCACGTTTGCGGGATTTTCTGAACTGATGCCGTAATTACCACCGACCAAAGTCGAGTACTTACAAAACGCCATGGCAGCGCGCGTAAGCGTGATTCTCAAGAACTAAGCAGTTATTCGAATTTCCCCGGTGTAGTATGTCGTAGTGCGATTGACCGGACAACCGCTGTTTGTAAAATTTCTTACAGAATTTGCTGCTAGGGAGAAGTCCCCAGGACTTTTCCCTGGGAAAAGTCCCTTTTAGAGTTAACGTGAGGGGATTGGTTGCGGGGGATTCTCCCCTTATATGTAACTGTGTTCGACTAACAAATGACGTAATACAATGGAACACTCCAAGGAATATTATGGCTCCTTAAACATTTTATTCGAATCTATGTGCCATCAGATTAGGGAATAGGAAGTAAACTACTCACATGCTTAAGAAAGATGACTGGACAGAGACAACAGTATCCGGCACAAGAATGGCAGGTCACGGGTAAGAAATATATTTGTTGTTCTCGTTTTGTTTTGTTTGTGGCAACTGCTCTGCAACTGCTCGCGCTTTGTTACCATTACCTGGTCGTTCCTGGTCACAGACCAAGATTTCAAGAATTCATTCGATGATACTGTTATTTTTAAAATGGTCGACATGGAATATTTACTCCAAACATGAGCGATGCAACTGTAACCTGTTGCTCAAGCTTCATGTTTTGAAAATTGCGCTGTGGCTATACGCCTGGCGGCCGGGCAAGGTTTGAAATGAACTAATGAACCCGAAAGTCAGAAAGTTTCACAGAATTTCCCCTGAAAGATGCTTTAAACTTCTAGATAGTATTTGATGTTTCTTTAGAAATGTAGAGCGATTCCAAAAATTGTTTGCATACTCTAAAATCGGTATGTGCTTGATACTTTACATCGGCAGATAGAGATAATTATCGAACTGCGACAAAAAGTGTCTTTAAAACCTAATGTTTGTTTGGAATAGCCAAGTGACTTATAATTATTGTAGATTTGTAGCGGACGAATTCTTTAAGCTTGCGCATACCATAAATTTGCAAGGTTCCTTATCGGACTGCCCGTCACAGTCTCAAATAGACTAAATGCCCAGCACTGAGTTAAATTACCAAATTCCCACAGAAAGTCTCGTTGAAACGTTTTGAGAGTATTTGATGTTTGTTCGGAAATTGTAAACATTATTTTGGAATTGTACTGGACAAATTACCCGAGCTTGTACATACCAAAATCGCCACGTTGTCGTTTTTTGCGTGATCACACTGCCGGTCACGGTCTCCAGTACATAAAAATTAATGCCCGGCAGTCAAAAAGCTCGGATCAATGTCGAAAATTCCTCTGCTAAGAGTTCTAAAGAATTTTTTCAGTCGCTTGGCATTTCAGAACAAATATCAGATACTCTCAATCTTGATGAAACTCACTGTTAAAGTTCCATGTTCGTTTCACTCAAAAATTTGCATAACATTACATGTGCCCAAACGCAGCCTATATTGTACTTCACGTTGATATCTCTCGACGAGGTACTTTTTCCGGGCCGCGGAAGAGACTTTTACACAAACTACTATAGAATACGGGCTTTAAGAAAATTGTAGTTTCGACTTCAAATTTAATGTACCAGTGGGCTTTTGATTGTCTTGAAATTAGCTAAAATTAGCCTTTCCGCTCAAGAGCTTTGATAAAGATATTTGGATCGGCCTAAAATATTATAAACAAACAAGCTTTTCCAAATCAAAATAATGCCTTAGAAACACCAAGACATGCACTATCATATATCCAAAGTACATTGATAAATATTATCGCGTTGATCTTTACGAGCGAAAAGAGAATGCACAACTTTCCACCATTTTCGGTCGCGGGTGGAGGCTAAAATGGCGATTTTCGAACTTTCCTCAATTTCGAAAAAACTAAAGTGCTTCGGAACCTTTGAATGGTATTTTCGAAAACAACTCACTATAGAGGTTATTTGAGCAAAATATGAAAAAATCCAAAATTTCACGACTGTCCTCCCATTCTCGCTTCTTAGAGAAATTGGCTCTTAATATAGCAAATGAAATCTGTATTAAACATCACTAAAGAAAAAGCGAAAAATTCAAGCCTAAAATCATGAGTAAATTTGTGGACCATCTGCAGTGAGAGTGAAGTCTTCTGAGACCTTACGTGATTTGAAAGGATATCTAGGGCCTCTGACGCATCTGTGTACAGTTCTTAATATAGCAAATGAGAGCTGCATTCGTAGCCAGCAAATAACGTTGCCATAGGGTTCATTATACTTGCTAGAAAGTTTTTTTTGCGAGAGTTCTGAAAAAGTTCTGACAGTCAAGTCCCATATCCCCATTTGTACCAAATACTAGTGGTATAAAAGTTCCCATCTCTACATCCATCATCACTCTCCGGTTGTATTTCCTATTCTTCCCGTTTCCTCGCTGTTTGAAGATCGTAGCTGTGTGCTTGCCCTTTTTGGACCGGGAGTTAACGTGCGTTAAACGTACATCAAAGAATGCCGTTACTCCTCGTGTCCAAAAACCTCCTGCCTTCATATCCAAGGTCGCTTCTCGACTTGTAACAGTGGACTGAAGATTGAATACTTCATTGTCGAGCGGTTGCAGGAGTGGCTCTGTCTCCATATTGCTGCACACTTTACTGACGTGTGATGTTATAAGATCTCAGATATCATGTCTCTGAGCTATAAAACCTCCCTTCTTGCATGACAACGCATGGTTGACAGTAAACATTTCTCCACAAGCACAGTAACTAGGGAGATTAGGCAGAGGGAGGTTGTAGCGAAGGCAAAGGGAGTCCTTGAACTCCTCCTTGTTCAAAGGCAAACAGTGTTCTTCGATTGGAATAGCATTCAGCCACGAGCTAGCTCCCTTGTCCCTTGTCTGCTGCACCACTTGGAGCAGATCATGAGACAACGATTCGTCAATCCTATCAGTCCGGGACTTGGCGGCGACTCTCCTTTGAGCATTGATTTCACGCTTGCTTTCCTCCATCGGCTCTCGTGCTGAATGGTGGAGCTTTGAGTAACTATAGAACTGACGTGTGGTGCTGTTATATCATGCGAGGCATTGCACTGCTCCGAACTTTCGCGCTTAAGATCGGGAATCCCAATCCCGCCCTGTGCAGGTGATAGATTAACAAGTTCCCTAAGTTTTTCGTGGAGAGGCTCCCCTTGTCCAAATAATGGAGGAAGAAAGGAAGTGTGAATCACTTCTTTGATAGGGTCCACATACTCTTCAAACGATTGGATGGTGCGTAAGTAATAAGTGAATTTGGATTTAAAACCTTTAGTGAAAGCGACATAGGTGGCCTGTGGCTGACTCTTGCTGATCTCTGTGGAACTTCACTTCTCTGAGCCACTTATCAACTCTCTCTTGACAATAATGATTCTTAAACTCTTTTGATCCGATGACCCCATCAAGATGACGTCTTCCCTCTAACGTTATGTTAACGACATCGCCAAATACCTTCTTTGCACTCTCTGCCTGTTCTCGGTTCTTGACGATTAACCAGCTTTTAGCACCATCACGATATAACCGAATTTTCTCCCTTCCTCGCATAAGCTCTCATACCATTGATAGAGTGACTCTGTACTCCCTCCACCCGCGGAATCATCCGCCAGACAGACTTGCTTGACTTGTGGAATTGATGCCCTGAGACTACTGATCATGTAATTGGTGTTAATTGCATACCAAGGCATTGTTATCGGGTCCCCTTGGGTAGTATTCTTTTGGGAAAAGATCTCCCCTCCGCCACTAATTAACAGCGTAGAGGGGTTTCTATACGTGTTAATGATATATATGGGGATTTCTTTATAAGTAATCCTGGTATTATGCATAGCCACCGCCCTGTTCATCTGATTGAATGCATTGGTCGCGTCAATTAATAGAACTCCATCCGTCTCATTAAACGCCTGATTCATTGCGTGTATGGCCGCTTCTGATCCAGTGCTGCGACCTGCACAGGCTTACAGTGGGCCAGCTTCCTCCTTTATCTCCTCCTTAAAGATTGCCGAGGTTTTTCGCCGATTATATAGCGCAAGGCCTCTCCCACTCCAGTTGGTGTAACTCCTGGGTTTTTATCCAGCGATATCAGTCTACACGCAGTGTAGCCATCAAGTAGGGAAGGGTGGTAATTGAACTTAAGAAGGTTTCTCGTCAGAGTGCCGATCTCTTCCCTTAATGTTTTCCCCTCTGCCGCAAAGTTCTTTGAGCAGAGAATTCGACGGTACAGTTCGGCATCTATCCCTGAAGGGCCGGCAGGGCCCTTTGTTTTCAGGGCAGAATCGAAAATTCGCTGATCATTGATTAAAACATGCAGAAGACATTCCTCTTCGATTTTAGCGGGAACAGGGTGTTTCTCTTTCAGTTGAGCTAATACCTCATCAGTCAGAATCAACAGACCCGACGAATTCTCTTTATTGAGTAATTTGATCTCTGCCGTATGTTTCCCTTGAAAGACTAACTTTGCAAACGTTCTTGAGATGTCTTCACTATCTTGAATGAATCGTATTTCCTTCACTAACATATTTAAGTCACCCTGTCTCCAGAGGGCTAATCTCCACTTTTTGGTCTTTTTGCTCTTTGGTCTTGGATGTTGCTGAGGGTTTTTGTAACATTTTTGCAGGAAGCACCATGTATGCCTTCAAGGTGACCGAATTCAGATCTGAATTGGAGTTAAATTGTTTCAACCAATAATTCAGCTCCTCGATGAAATGTTTACCCGCTCCGCACGGCGATAGATTAAAAATATTTCTTCGGAAATGAACAGCATCGTTATAGATATTATTTATTTCGTTACAAACTCTTTGGTAGCTGATATTTCCCTACATCTTCGCCTTGATATCTGAGGGGCACACATCGAATTACGGTAGATCCGGAAAGATTTTGGATGTTATACCACAGTCCAAGTATTCGCTCTCTGTTGTTGATTCGGGCGCTTCCTTGACAAAGGAGTTAATTGCAATTGGTCTCGTGGAACGGAATTCACGTCTTCTATTGTACATGTATATGCAAATCTGCTTCTGCTTGTAAATCATGGCTGTTGTTATTCAGTAAGCTTTCCTATTCCTAATCCTATTCCTAATCCATCCTATTCCCTGTGCTTTCAAGTCTAATGTCGTTGCATACGACCTCCCATTTTCTATCTTGCATCTTCTCAAGCCTCTGAGCTTGGTCGCGGAGATTCTGACTTGACAAACCCAGTTCGTAATATCCCATCGTTACCCACAGATCCTTCATCACCGCCATGTAGCCTTTTTTCTTTCCAGAGTTGAGCCGCGGTGGGTTGCTTGACTTAACCAAATTCAGAGCTTTCTGTTTACAGACCGCCGACGACCGCTCACTTGTAATATTAATAATGATAATGATAATGATGGTGATAGTGATGGTGTTCTCGTTGATGATAATAATAATGAAAATGATGATGATGATGATGATGACGAGGATGACTTACTATTAAAAAGACATCTATTAATAATGAATGATTTAAAACGACTTGTCGGGACATTAGGTAGAATAAAATAATGCGACCTAGTTCTCAACTGCTGTGTTCTCTGGGGAGGTAAAAGATCGCCGGCCCAACGCAGGGTTGGTGGAAGAGATCTCTCACCAAAATCTCATATCTCTGTTATGACGAATATCCAAGATCCTGTGCTGCTTTAAGCAGTAACCCAACTTATAACACCTGGCAAAGAGCTTATCAATTTTACTTAAATATTTACTTTAAATGGCGTACCTCCTGACCTCAATAGCATATGTAAAAACTGAAAGGATCAAACTTTGAAAAAGTAAGTCGAAATTCTCATTAGGGTAGCCATAGTATTTATATATGCTTATGATATACAACGAATGGACTTGAAAACATTCAGCAAAAGGATGAAATGGAATTACTTGAAGTTTTGATAGATAGTGATTTAAACTTTAGTAAACATATCGCCCACGTATGTAGGAAGGCTAGTCGACAAATAGTTAAATAAAGGTTTCATCATCATCAATTGTTTTGGAGCACTGAACACTGCAGTCGGCACTCCATTTTTCCGGGCTTTTCCTAGGGCTACTCTGTTTAGCGCTTACTGGCTTTTTGTGCGACAATCTACTGGATCAGTTAGGAATTTTCATGAAGTTTTCTACCAAATTGTGAAAATTTCTGTTTTTTTCATTTTGGTTTTCTATGGCATTCCTTAACATTTTACCGTATTAAACCGTGATAAACGAAAAAATGTTTTGTCGTCAAAACGTTCCTTGAGTTCAGTGAAAGATAAGGAATTTGTCTGCGTTTTTCATTAAATGTCTGACGTTTTGTATTCCTTTGGAAGACCATGATTTGTAGTAAACAGGTTTATTTCTATAATTATCACAAGTGAATTTTCTCAAAGAGGTAAAGAGAGTAAATGTTCGGTGGAAGTTATAGCTGATTTCTGACCAGATTTTTGGAATTTCTGTTGTAAAGGCGTCTGATATATGTATAAACTTTGACAAATCATTTTTCTTGAGGTTAACAAAGATTAAGGATAACATCTCCGCCGAAATCGTGTATCTCAGAATCAAAGAGTAATTTCCATTTACCATGATTAACATTGCCTAAATATTTTTGACACATGTTGATTTGAGCGCTTTATTAAATGACTTGATGTCGATTACCCTTAAACCTCCGTATTTTTAATGACTGATCCCCCCTTCCACTCCAGAGAAAGAACTGGTTGTAAAAGTTACGAAATCTAGTCATCATCTGTTGCACGGCCGAGGTAGTAAGAGGCATGGGTCTATTCGGTCTATTCATGGTTTGACGGTACAAACCGACTCGCGTCGTCTTTGTTAACATGTATGCAAATAAGTTTGTGGGGTCAAACCAGGAATAGACTTGCTCAGTTGTGCAACAGATGATGGCCAGATTTCGTAACTTCTACAGCCTATAAAAAACTCAAGATATACTTGCAAAGTTTTATTTAAGCAAAGTTTTATTTAAGCAAAGAAATATTTTGGGGTTAGGTGCACTTTAATTATAATTTAATGATGACGGCATAAAAATGGGAATGGGAATTATGCGATCTGAAAAGCAGGCCATTTCCGGATGCTTTCCATATGCTTCAATAGATCGTTAAGTTGTAAAACTGAACAGCCACAGGCTAACGAAAAAGCCTCTTGAGCTAATGTTTTTACCCATAGAAGCAACATTGGCATACAGTATGACATAAGTCCAAATAATTACTTCGTGTACCGAAGTTGGCCGTCCTTGGCAAGTCTTCCCTGATCTCTCGGGCAAAAGCTATAAAGTGATTCACAGAAGGTAGCATATATTTCGTCCCAACTTATGCAAGAGGTCATTTGATCATTTTTTTCCCTTTGAGTGAACTAATGAGAACTTACTTTCTTCCTCATCTGCAGGGTAAATGGTACACTCATGAACTTTCCAGAGTTTGCAGAGGCCTTCAACTGTCCTTTAGGTTCCCCCATGAATCCAAATCACAAATGTAGAGTTTGGTGAGCACTAGAACACCAGTGCCATACATTTCTAAACTGATACCAGAATGTTAATCACGATGTTGAACCCGTCCACTTGCTGAAATCAGACCGGAAACGACCTTCATTGATGAACCTCTGTACTTTAGAAGAGAAATGGAAAAACGCTCAAAAAAAGTTTGCAAATACTACACAATTTCTTTCGGGTCGATTTAAGGACGTTCGCGCTAATTGTTTTTGCACGTCTTTTACTGGCCACGTAAATTCACACGTCACGTCATTTATGAGAGCTTGCGCTAAGTAATAAAATGAACAATGATAGGGCAGATGGCAATTGCCACGATCTTGGACGTTCGGTAAATCCCTTTTTTCTTTTGATGGATCATTTTCTCTACCGATTTTCTACGTTTCTACACTTCTACAGATATGATTTAACTAAAAACCCCAGTAGATCATGCTGAATTACGTGCATCAATTTTTACTCTAAACTCAGTTTAGTTTTCCACACCTTTTATCTCTGAAAAGAAGTCGGTGACTCCAAATTGTTTTGCATTTCTGAAACAAGTAACTCATTATCTGTTTGCAGTAAAAAATGTTCGCGCGAACGTCCTTAAAGTATGTTTCAGTTATATTTGAAAGAAAATTGTATTGAGGAGTTTAATTTTCTTAGAGAAATTTAAGATTTCAATCTATTTTTATCGAAATGATTTATTCTTTTAAAGTGGTTGGAAATTAAATACACCCATCACTCCCAAATATCTCTTGTATTGTATTTGTTGTACAGTTGAACCACTTTTTGGTTCTGGCGGAGAGTCCATAAACTCACCATTATTACAAGCTCTCTACAACGGCAACGGTCATAACGAAAAACAATGACTGAAGAACGGTATATACAAAACCCCATTTTTTACTGTTAAAAGTCGCCAACGTGTTCCGTAACGCTCGTCGTTGGACTCTGTTTCTGTTTAGTTTCTGCTTTATTCGTAACTTTAACTGGTTTATGTATGCGAACAAAACGTGTTCTTGACAAAAAAATTGTTGCAAAAAGTAGGTTCCTATTAGCGGATCTCCGCCAATCGGAACCTCATACTCGAAGAAACCCGTGAACTTCTTTTGGGTAGCGGTATTGCTCGTGGGCGCGAGCACACGACGACGTTGACGTCGCACAACATGGCGGCCATATTCCAGCTAATAGGACATACCGACTTAAAAGCGTACTTCTTTAATATTAAACAAACATTTTTAGTCAATTGACCCCTGTCAAAACAAGGTGTCCGCTGACCAGAATCACGTGACCATAATGCAATTTTCAGGTTTTTGAATTCCTGAATTAGGAGAGTCTCCTTTATCTTGCAGTGAGTATCAGAGCGACGTGACGTTTCGTAAGTTTTGTTTTAAACTCCTCGAGGTCACGTGTTCTTTTTAGGTTAACGGCTGGCCAAGTACCAGCTTTTCGATTAGGTCGTGACCTCAAACAGATTAAATTTCTACTAACCCCAAATGTCTTTTTTCCGCTGATGGAGAGTTTATCTTACTGATCACCACTGCAAAAAAATTACTCGGCGTTATACATGGTTATTTTCGTTAATTTTGTATGAATTTTTAAAGTTTGTAAAACTGCCTCCTTTTATGTTCACCAACTAGGAATAGCGCAGAATGGGACGAGTTGACTTCTGACGCCATTTCGGGAACAACAATATTTTGTTTCTGGGAAGAATATATGTAAACGCAAAAAAGACCAAAGAAGTGGCTGATCTGTTCGAAGCTAAAGTCAGGGGTCCATCGAGGATTTTTTCGATTTCGGGTTCGCCGCTACCTAGAGATTTTCATGACCAGTATATTCTTTTCTATCTCTAGTGGAAAGCTTGACGTTATCAAGGAACTGCATAACACTGGAATTGGGATAATCTTGAAGCCATCTGACCACTTTGAACGCAAATGATCCTCCCAGTCCCAGTCGAAACTGTACGACTAGTTGACTGTAAATTAAACGCATCGCGTTTTTGTACTCAAAATAGAGACTTTTTTAAGCAAATAGTGCTACGTCCAACAACGAAGCGAGTAAGATTGTTGAAGTTCGAAGTGGTGAACTACCTACGTATTTGTGGCCATTCCGAACACAGAATTGTTTTGTTTTTTAGGTCGAGCTAGCGCTTCGTCTTTGATGAATGAAATATATCTAAACTACAAACTTAGAATGCATCAGACATTTATAAATACTCAAGGAAAGTGAATCAAACGATTAAGATTCGACTCTAGAGCTAACGACACAAAAAGAAAAATGAGCTTCTAATTAAAATGGACATTTCATTCAAAATAACATTAAAGAAGAAATGTATTCATTTATTTGATAAGTACTGAGATTTACCCACACAAATCATAGTGAATAAAATTCGTACTGATTGTAAATGTAGCCAATCAGGAGCATGAACGACAAAATTTCGCCGTCAGAAAATATCGCTCGTCCAATCAGCAACACAAACAACGAAATTTCACTGGAATGAATCAACGTACTGAAGATAGCGTTATCTGAGAGCCGTTGCACAAAACCCGCACGCTTTGAACAATGATCGAGCTAGGGAAGCGCAATGCCGGATCTGACAGCAGCCTCAGAATTCCTGACGACATTAAACGAGAGTCATCGAAGAGAATGGCAAGCTTCCCTTTCTCGGAATGAATGTTATCAGGAATGGTTGCCGCCTAGACACCACGGTTTACAGAAAACCAACGGACACTGGACTTTTGCTACACTACCACAGTCACGTTGACGCCAGATATAAACGGTCACTCCTGAACACCATGCTTAACCGTGCGTTTAAGCTCTCGTCTACGTGGAAGAGTTTTCACGAGGAATGTGAACGCCTTAAAGAGATCTTCTCCCGACTGCGCTATCCAGACGACCTTGTGCAGTCAACCATTCGCAAATTTATTGAATCCAAAGTGTCCGAGGATTCACACACCCAAGTGGCTGATAAAAGAGAAGCCCCAATCAGAATCGTGTTGCCCTTCAAGGACCATAAATCAGCAAACGTGGTACGTAAACAGCTGGCTGACCTGAGTAGGAAGATCAACGCAGACATCAGCCCAGTTTACACAAGTAGGAAGATCAAAGATGAAATTAAAGTTAAGGAAGACAAGCCGCCTCTTGTGAGTCAACAATGCGTGGTGTATTCTTTCCAGTGTAGCCTGTGTGATGCAGGCTATGTCGGCTACACGTGCCGACACCTACACCAACGAATTGAAGAACTCAAAGGATCGGCAATCGGAAACCACCTCAGAGAGCAGCATGATATGGAGCCTGAAGACATCGCGCAAAGTTTTAGAATCTCAAGAAAGTGTCAGAACAAATTTTACTGTCTTATTTTTGAAATGTTTTTTATCCAAGAACTGAAACCGACGCTTAACAAACAGTGCGATTCAATTCGCGCCAAATTATTTGTTTAGAGTAGTTCTTGTTAACATTGTTTTATCTCCATTGTTTTTTGACTTTATAAATATTTTTAACACTTTTTATATTTTTTACATATTTTATCACACCTTAGTGTCCACCACATTTTTATATATTATAACTTGCTTTTAACTTATTTATGCTAATTTAGAGAACTTTTATACACTTGAAAATGACCTCGGAGAGGTCGAAACGTCGTGATTTTTTATCGCTAATATTTATCTCAAAATTTATGAATATGACTACCAAATACTACACTCCGAAATCTGCACCCTCCTTTGAAGTCAACTTACAAACTCTCCCTGTTCATAAATATCCTTATAATTATCTCTTTAATAGCTGTAAGTTAACTATTCAGCCATTATTTGAACCTTTATAACTACAACAACTTTAATATATAGATTTAGGCCAGCCTAAAAGTGTAGCTTATGGGCGGGGTTTCTTAGAGCCCGATTAAGCGAACCCGGGAAAAGGTAGAACTTTGATTTGAATTTTGCAACTTGGAGGTCAGGTTTTCTGTATATTGTCTGGCCTTCTGTTTTGAGAAAAAATCACTGTATGACGAAAAAAGGCAGCAAAAAAAAAGGTTGCATAGAAGAAAAAAATGATCCTAACGGCTAGGAGTAGGGTAGGAAACAGAATTAAGATATAAAAATAGGATCTCTTAATTCTCTTTCTTACTCTAGTCCTAGCCGTTAGGATCAGCTTACTGTTTATCAATTAGTCTCAAAAGAATTTTACTGATCCAGGTCTACACGAGATCCGACACTCTTCACTGGTTCGTTGTCGTTGTCTTATTAAATTTTTTAGCGTTAACGCCTTCCGAACAATCCTGCCCTGTTTTCAACAAGTTAATCAGACGTGAGCCCGCCATCCAATGGAAAACCAGCATTTGGTCAGCCCTCAACTTCAAATAAACACGTGACCTCCGTGAGCTATGAACTTGAGCCCGCGATATGGCCACGTGATACGGGTCAGCGAGTACCTTGTTTTCACGAGTGTCAATTGATCATATCATGGACGTCCAATATCAGAGAAGTATACAGAGTAAACCAAGGCTGCATGTCTCTGTCAAGCTATTATGGGATTACGACTGCCATGTTGCGTGACTCCACCGTCGTCGTACGTACGCGCCCACGAGAAATACCGCTGGCCACGATAACATGAGAAAATCAATTCATGGGTTTCCTTTATTTCCCTATATAGGTCGGGTGGCCAGTTCACCGTTATAATTGTAACGCGGCGATCTCGACTGGCTACCAGCACTTCGAAATAGAAAAAGTATATACTTGGCAGCCGTCCAAACTGTAGCTAGACCCCTAATTGTAATGCTAGATGACACAGTACTTTTACCTAAATATCTTGTCCACTTCTTTTAATCACAAATAACTCAAAAATGCCAGTCTAAAGTGTCTAGAGTGTTTAAGCCCGGTTCCCATAAAGACGTCACTAGAAGCCCGACCCAGATTCCCCCTTTGCGCGGTCATGAATATGGAAATTACATGTTCAAAATTAACCCCTGTAGAAATGCAGGGATTTTATCAATCGAGATAACTTTGTCACTGAAGTAACCAGGGAAACTAGTAGATTTATTAAACGAAAACATTTTTTTTGGGGGGGAGGGGCTGGTTGTTCGGAGCCGGTTAACCTTAACCAAGGATTAAAAGTTAACCGAAGAATAAATTTATCTTCTATAAAAATGTTTTCACTTTTTATATTTTGTGTAGTTTGGGATTATTCAAACTTAGAAGGCAACCAATTTTAAGCAGGAAACCTCATTTCCAAAATAAAGCAAATTCAATTCAAAATTCTCGCTTGTCCTGGGTTAGCTTAGGTGGCTCTAAACGGTTTCCAGCAGTTAAGATTCTTTATAGCCACTCTTTATGTTGTGTTCTTCGACTCAAAAGACTCCGATTTAAGAAAGAACCTTTTTAATCCACGACCGGTAAACATTAACTAACTACAAATTACAATATGCGCGCTTAAGTACGAATAATACATGCATGACAGTTTTGGGTTACGTAACCCTTCGGGGAATTACATAACGCTACTAATAAACATTACACTCTTCCCCCAACGCAAATAAAAAAAATACAATTCTAAGTCCTTAAACATTGTCCAACAAAATCATCTTTTCAGTTCGATACTATGTACTAATTACATTTCTTCAATTAAACGTTTTGGTTTAGTACGAATTCTGGCAGGATAACGCTTAGAAACTAGAGCTTTGGCTGGTACTTCAGTAACTTTAGCGGGTTCTTCTGTTGTGGATGCATTAGGCGGCTGTGATAAATTGGGCGCCTCTGATGCGGGGACTGGAACCAAATCTTGCGAGCTCAGAGGGCTTGGCGGAACGACCAGAGTAGAATCTGCTTGTGAGTCAGTAGATTCAATCGGCGGTTCTTCGGAATGAAGCAAAGGCGTTACTTCAGGATAAGCATCATCAAGAGGAACCTCAGCGTTTGATTCGGTAACTGCAACCTTTGAACCAGCCAAGGACCGCAACTGGTCCACGTGCCGTTTCCAAAACCAATTCCCCACCATAACTTGATAGGTTACAGGCCCTAAGCGATCTTGAATGACTCCTTTGATCCACGGACGCTTACGATTTCGATAATCTCTAACCATGACTGGGTCACCAGGTAGAAAGTTACGGCGTGTGGTATGGTTTCCAAGCTTCGTTTTCTCGGACATTTTAGCTGACAAATCGGGATGCAAGATGTCCAACCGGGTGCGAATTCTACGATCCATCAGGAGTTCAGCAGGGGTGCATCCAGTTGCTGTATGAGGCGTTGTCCGATAACTCAGAAGGAAACGTGCTAGTTTGTCTGCTAGGGTTCCAGGCGCATCTTTCATGGTCTTCATTGACTCTTTGAAGGTTCTTACGGCTCGTTCGACTTCACCATTGGAAGCTGGATGGTATGGCGAGGATAAGCAATGACGAATTCCATTTGACTTCAAGAAATCTTTCATTTCCTGAGCAACGAACTGCGGACCGTTGTCTGAGACAATGACCTCTGGTAGACCATGAGTGGCAAACAGGAAACGTAGGGCTCGAATGGTCGTTGATTCAGTGGTTGAGGACATTGGAAATACTTCAATCCACTTGGATTTCGCATCTACTACAAGCAGAAACATCTGACCATTAAACGGACCAGCGAAGTCGACATGTATTCTCTGCCAAGGTCGTGTGGGCCAGATCCAAGGATTGTTGACTTTCTCTGGACTCTTACAGCGATTTGCTTGGCAGGCATGGCAATCTCGCACTGTTTGCTCGACATCGTGATCGAGGCTGGCCCACCACACGTGTAATCTGGCTAAGGACTTCATGCGGACCATTCCGGGATGATTCAAATGTAATTCCGATAAAACAGCAGCCTGAAATGTGGTAGGAATCACTGCCCTGGTGCCACGAAGGATGCAGCCATCTTCAACAGTACACTCGTCTTGTTTATTGTAATAAATTTTCAACTCGTCTGGGATGCATTTTTCCGCTGGCCAACCATGCAGAATGTAATACATCGCACGAGAGAGAACTGGATCCCCACGAGTGGCCTCGCGGATTTGTGACACAGTGATTGGTGCTCGTTCCATTTGAACGCGGTTAAACTGATCAGCTTCGATACTCCAATCATCTGGCTCTTCCACGGTCTTCCTTGGCAATCGAGACAGAGCGTCAGCATTGGCATGATCCTTGGAAGCCCGGTATTCAATGTCATACTGATAGGCGGACAACTGAATAGCCCAACGCTGCAGGCGGGACGCGGCCAGCACCGGGATACCACGTTTGGGACCAAGCAACAAGTTGAGAGGTCTGTGGTCTGTGAGCAATGAAAAACGTCTTCCAAACAGGTACTGATGGAATTTCTTAATGCCAAACACAATTGCCAGAGCTTCCTTCTCGATCATTGAATAATTCTGCTCACTTGCTGAGAGACTGCGGGATGCATACGCGATTGGTTTTTCTTCACCGTCATCAAAGACATGTGACAAGACTGCCCCCAAACCCTATGATCAGGCGTCAACAGCCAGCCGAACTGGTTTATTCGGGTCATAGTGGGCCAACAAAGGTGAGTTAAGGAGCAATTCTTTCAATTTCTTGAAGGCTACTTGACAGGTTTCCGTCCAGGCCCAAGGTGTGTCGAACATCAACAAGCGATTCAATGGGTGGACAAGAGTTGACATATCCGGAATGAATTTACGATAATAATTCACCAGTCCCAAGAAAGATTTCAGTTCCGTGACATTCTGCGGCTCTGGAACTTCTTGAATGGCTTGTATCTTGCGAGGTGAAGGATTAATTCCATGCCGGTCCACCACGAACGAGAAATGCTCCCCTGAAGGCTTCATAAACACACACTTTGACTTTTTCAGTTTCACGCCCATGCTGTCCAAGCGCTTTAGAGTGTTTTCCAAATTGCGAAGATGCTCTTTGTCATTTGGAGCAGTTACGATTAAGTCATCCAGGATAGCAGCAACTCCATTAAGGCCACTCAATACAGAGTCCATTGTTTGCTGGAAAATGGCTGGACTTGCTGCCACTCCAAACGGCAGGCGCGTGTAACGGAATAGTCCCAGATGAGTGTTAATCGTGACATACTGCCTGGATTTTTCATCCAACAACACTTGCTGATATGCTGAGGACAAATCTAATTTAGAGAAACTCTGACCACCATTCAGCTGCGTAAATAATTCTTCAGCTGTAGGCATGGGGTACTCGGGCACATCCAATGCAGGGTTGATAGTGACCTTATAATCACCACAGATCGTGACGGTGCCATCCGGTTTCAGAACTGGAACGATAGGCGTAGCCCAATCAGAGAATTCCACCTTCTCCAATACACCGATTCTTTCCAACCTCCTAAGTTCCTCTGCAATCTTCTCTTTCAAGGCAAAGGGAACCGGTCTGGGCTTAAAGAACTGCGGGGTGGCATTTTCCTTGAGCTTGAGATGAGCCGTCACTCCCTCAATTGTGCCCAGACCCCGATCAAACAGTGATGCGTACTTAGAAACCAGTTTTTCCACGTTGTCGCACGGTTCCAGGGAAATCTGCTTGATCTGCTTCCAATCAAGTCTAAGAACGGACAACCAATTTCGTCCCATAAGTGCTGGACCATCACCGGCAGTGACCATAACTGGAAGGCAGGCTTGTTGATCACCATACGATACCTGGACTTTGGTTTCCCCAAGCACTGGGATTTCATGCCCTGAATAATTCTTCAGTTTCATGTCAGTTTGCTGCAAAGGCTTCGCTGCCAATACACCAGACCAAAGATGGTTTGGAATGATCGTCACAGAGGCACCAGTATCGAGCTCCAAGTCCACTGACTTTCCATCAATCAGTACTGGCACGATCAGTTCTTTACATCTTCCCTGAGAATCGACTACGGTGAACATCGGCCAGACGGTTTTGTCCACTGGTTCGGCCACTGTCTCCGCTTCTTCAATGCTGTGGATTCCACCGGGTTTCCTTTTCTTCTTTATCCTACTTTTCTTAGTTCCTCCTCCCTTAGCTTTCGGTGGACGCTTCTCCGGACATTTGAGTACAATGTGGCCAAACTTCTGGCATCCATGGCACTGTGCTTTACGATGAAAACATTTTTCCTGAGAATGATTGGTTTTACCACATGCTGTGATTGGAACCACATGCTGTGCCAAAGTATCCACGATTTCATTGAAATTTAATTCCTTCGGTTTCCTTGGCGCTGAAATGGACCTCAACAAAGCATTCATTTTACTACCCATTAATGTAAGTATGCTCGGTACACGCTTATCTGTCGGCACACTGTTAACTTCGAAGAACATTTCGAGTCGCTCCACATAATGTTTCCAGTCGCTTCCCGGCGAAAACTCTTCCATACGCCCTAAACACGATGGATGTACCACGATGCTAGGCTGCGCTGATTCTCCCGGTGTATCCGACATCCATTCTATAGTCATCTTGCTTTTCAGCGTGATCCAAAACCTTTTAGGCGATTTATCGCTTTTTCAGTTTCCTCTCGTAAGAAGGGTAAAAGCCTCATACTCGATTCTGAAGTGACTCCTGCTCGAAGCAGAAAAGACACTTAAAGCATGCCAGCCGCCCCAATTCCCCCATAGAATCATAGCACAGGGTTAAGCACTCTGATTACTTCCCTGCTTTAGTTTTAACTTTATATTTATAAAAATTCTGTTTAGCTTTCTATCTGGTGTTGTACCTATGAATATTTCTAGCATATTGAAATGTGTTGTCAAATACTTCAGGGAGAAGGCCATTATACCACGAATGCGAGAATTTCAATACTTCTAGACGATAAATGTTATCTGCTGTGAAAAGGTCTAGTAAATTTAACAAGGGTTTGGCACTCTCCGTTTCTCTGCCAAACGTTCTAGTCTCTCTACATGGTTTTGTTTTACTTGGATTTTCTTTATTTCTTGTATACACTGCCCCACGCTAAAATACTATAAGAGATGTATGGGTAAAAACTTTATATATTTACGTATGTTTCGAGATGAAGCGCAGTGCACATTCCAAAGCAGTCCTTGATGATTCATGGATCACCGTAGGTACCACATCACTTCACCAACACAAACTATATTATTGCGATCGCTCTTATTTGTCACAAAGTGAAAGTGAACAGTACAGTGCAAGTTGCGTGATTCAAAGTCCCGATCAGGACTTGGCTGAGCGGACGTCTGCGTCTGGTCACCTACAAACTAAAAAAACATGAAGATCTTTTAGATCTTTTAACCGCACTTTAAAATCAACTTGTTTCAGTCTAAACACTATATGTGGCACAAGCAGCCCAAGCTCTCGTAAGGAGTTATCATTCTTTGTAGCTTACTGTCTAAAGAGGCGTAAGCTACTATGTTGTCCCTCTGAGTGAGTGAGAGCGTGATTGTAACAATAGAATCCGAGCCCACAACGAACTCTGCCGATTACAGGCCGTCGGGGAAACTTAGTGTCGGGTAAATGTCCATTTGCTCAAAATTTGAGGCCAAAAATTTCGGAGGTGGATTTCAGGATATTTGTAAGGATATAGAAAGTAATTATGGACCATTTGCTGGCTTCTAAGGCTGAAGTTATCCTGAAGTAAGCTTTTTTATAACTTGTAGGGGACGAAGGCCACAAATTGAATAAATCATCGGCTCTTAGCACTGTCTGGCTTTCTTTTCTGTTTCCTTTTCCTCTGTAGCCTGCCGAGGTCATTTTTTCGTCTAAATCTCTGAAGAAAAGTTCGAAAAAGATATTTCCATTTAATTTTCAGCTCTCAGGCAATAATTCTGGACTGTTTTTGACCGATTGTCTTCGTTTGTTGAGTCAACAAATTTAAAACAAGTTACAAATAGAATTATAATCAAGTCTGGTTTTGTTCGATTTTCGCTGAAATTTTAACATGGTGAGGCTGGATTTTTAAGGAATAGATTTTAATACTGCCGATGTGTTGGAGTTATTAAAGAGATATATCGCTTCGAAGTCAGGATTTTGAAAATATTTTTTTGAAAAGTTGGTTCCGCATGGCGTAGTAATCAGAGATTTTTGTTGACCCTGACGGAAAAAAATATCCGGAAAAGGTCATGTGGACGATTCAAACAAACATTAATTTATATATTTATTCCGTTCATCTTAGCGTGGTTGCAGATATCTTTAGTTGTGAGTGATGTTTAGTGTCGTTGTTTCACAGCGATTAAATACGCTATTGTAGTTATTAGCAGGCGCAGTAAGCTTCATGCAGTCATCGACTGCCTATTTTTTAACCTTTCTCCGAACGTTCAGCTCTACCCACGGATATTTTGTGTTCACCCCAGTTTCGCTCGAATTAAAAGACCAAATGGTGGCCCGTCGAACTCAACGATCAATATCTACAATCTCACGGAAAAATAGGGGACTGTGAATAGTTTTATCCTCGTGGAACAAATGATTTTGAAATATTTGGGCTTAGTTACTAAAACAAGAAATGACCTAAAACGACCAATAATGATTTAAAACACACTTGACACATTTCTAAAATGATCTAGAATGACATTTAACCTTAACTAGAATTATTTCAAATGGTACTTCTCAACGATACACAACGAATATTCCGAATATGCCGTAGATAACGCCGGAGTTTGCTCCAAGGCGACCATTTCCTTATAGAACACTGAAAGTCGATTTATCTTGGTTTCACTTAGTACACTTTCGATCACGTTTAGCCTGTTCCAGGCTCTCGGAAGTTGGGAGGAAAAAAAGGGAGAGCGAGAGAACAAATGAGGGAGGACTAAGGCCAGGACGAAAGGGAGAATTGCCTGTAAGAATTTCTTTAACGACCCTCTTCCGCCCACCAGTTGTGTTCCGCCCACCAGTTTTTTTGTGTGTCGAAAAGTGAAAATGTCAATTAGCTTGAAACGTTCTCCTATTTCTCGCTTGAGGAAATAGTGCAATTCGCGAGTGGCAACATGATCTGACTGCATGTTTGCGATCGCTCGTTTTCACTCGCTGGCTTCCATGGCATGTCTTCTTCAAATGCAGAATTCCACCCTTTAAGATACTGCAGTTTTGTAAAAAAGACGTCACATGTAGTGGAACGAAGGTTCCTCGAGTTTCTTTGTGTGGTCAAAAACAAACAATTAGTGGCCTTAACGGACAGTGAAAGTTTAGTTTTGTCCGATGTGGTCGCTTCGCTTGGCCATAAGCTCGTGAGGAACGAACTGCTATCAACCGTGAGTTGCCTTACTTGTGCAAGAACCCTTATGAATTTACGGAAGTTTTGATAAACCTTGTGTCCAAATCGAACGAGGGCATTTCTGTTCCTTCGGCCTGATGGTAAATAAGATAGTCAGGCCAAGCACGACTCCTACGGTTCGTGGCATTTGTACATTTACCTTTTATTTTTCGGTCTTTTTGTCGGCCTTTTTGTCACTTCACTCTTGTTTATAAAGGGCATTTAGATCGTGCACCGGAAGCCGAGCAATGGCATATAAAACACGCAACACAGTCAATTAACAGACTTGCGCGTGATTCAAATCCTCCAAAGGAGAAAGAAACGTACACATCGAGCTCCAGAAACATAAAGGCCTACTCTGGGACCTAAACTCGCCTTAACTCGCCCTAACTCGCCTTAGTTCGCCGCTTGAGATTATGTTCAAGTTTCCTTATCTCGCCTTAACTCGCCCAAACTCGCATTATCTCGCACAAACTCGCCCATTCTCGCCACTGCAAAGTGGATAGCAATTTCAATGGGAGCGATCCATTTAACAAACTTCAGACTGGTCCGACTGGGCAAAGTGGTCCACCTGAAAGGTGGACCATTTTTTTCGAGACTTTTCCAGTTGGACTGAGTTTTGTACCGAAATTTTCGGAAATTTTGCTTGAATGGATCACGCCCAATACCTCATCCCACTCTCATGGTAAATTGACAATTAATCCACGAAGGGTAGGCGCCAAAAAGTATAAACAATATGGATTTGTAAGTCCCATCCTTCTGGAATTTTCAATAAGAGCCTCTGTGGTAAGGGTGTTTCACCAGTAAGATTTGATGAAGCTTTGTTTAGTACTTAATGGACAGCCAAAGGAACTACCAGGAACAACCTGAACATGCACAAACTAGTTACCTAACAAAAGGGCTACAATGCTAAGCACGGCAGAAATTCCAGAGGCATGGGGTTACAGGGTCTAGAGAAACCCACATAATAATAAATTTACTTATACTTCTAAGCGTAACTAAGCAATACAAAAATGCAATAACAGAATATTTTTCTTTTAAGCTAGCTAATAATTTACAATAAAGTTTAATTGTTGGAGAAAATTTTTAAATTAAGCTAATGCAAATGTAATGTATGCACGCTGTTTATGATAAATGAAAGCAGCATCATAATTTTCATCTTATTATCTGATGAACTTTAATGAGGATTCTAGCTGACAATGAAAGCCAGAATTCTTAAATACTCCACATACTCGGATTGTAGTCCAAATTTCTTAATTGTAAAGTTACCTGGCACTAGAAGATCTGTGTATTGGCTCCACGTCACATCATGTTTGGCTTACATTGTAGTTAAGCTGCAACTATAAGCCATGATTCATAAAGACCTGTTACATTTAGCCCTTAACTGAATAAAGGTTTCTGCATTGATAGCCAACTCCGTTCGCCATTTTTAAAATTACCCAGAAGATAATGGTAACTCGTGTTTCTCCCAGGGCCCTCTCGCTCAATCCAAGTTTTAAGTGGGACACTTCGACGTGGCGTACATGAAGTCAAAACATGTCTGAACCGGTAGCCATTTTGGTTCATGTTTACTGTAGGTAGTGTCGGTCGACACTATCGGTCGATATAGGTATCTACCCACACTCGGCCGATATGTCAACCGAGTGTCGGCCGCTACTTTGCCGACATATCGACCGCGACTCTACCGGGTGTCGGTCGAGTATTGGTCGAGAATCGGCTGACTATCAGTCGAGCATCGGCCAATATATCGACGGATGTGTGTGTCGACCGATACGGTTTCAGTCTCATCGACACTCGGCCGATACCTTATCGATACTCGGTCGATACTCGGCCAACCAAGTGTCAGTCAAATCTAGGCTGATATGTCGGTCGTTAATTGCCCGACACTCCACTGATGCTATGTCAGTATCTTATTTTTAAGGGTACATATGAATGTTGTGCCGCGTAGCACTATTAACACAAAT
>JAEMPF020031040.1:0-16089 GCA_022496165.2 Catalaphyllia jardinei
GACATAATCGTGGCATGGCTTCTTGTTAGGCACTGCATCAAAATAACACACCCTATATCCTTTTTGATGGTTTCAGAACGTTGAGGTTTCTTAACATATCTGAGGCGAAGGCGCGCCAACTTTACTGGCGACAATCACATTCAGGCGGCATATCAAACAAGTGATGGTTCGAACCGACTGGTAGCAAATGGGCGCGTGACCCAAACCCGCTCTAAGTCAAAAGCTTTCAATAACGTCTTTTACTTTCTTAACCATTAACGAGCCTTGGGTTTTCGACTTGAAACATTGTAATTAGAACTGTTTGCAGGCCAAAAGGAGTTTCTTCTGGTCGGAGCACGTGCGCTCGAATTACATTTGCGTTGTTCACTTTCTCTACGTTATAAAGTTTAACTGCTCAAGCATGGCAGAGACGATATGACGAGTGGAAACTAAAACGACTAGCACTTGTTCCAAACTAGCGAGAAAAAATTATCGGCGGTTTACCCCGGTCGTGTTTGATGTAATGCTCTAAACGTTTTTGGATCGGAAATTAATTAAAAGGATTTTTTTTAAATATAGCAGATAGAACGGTACGTTATTATGTGTTAAATAACATTGAAATTATGAACGGCCTTCTATTTGTTCTGTAGACCTCTGTGGATCAGGCGGTCAAAGAGATCGGTTTGGCATCAGATCCAGTCGTACTAAATTTCCATTGATTAATGTTGCCTGTTTAAAGGGGATGAAAAAGGAACAACAATTTAAAGAACCTGGAGTCAGCCAGGTTTCGCGGTCAGGAACTTCAAGGAAACAGAAATGCTGTTTAGGGGTCAAACCTACACTAGCTGCGGTTTCCATATGCACACAAACATTTTAATATCACCACTGTCTAGTTGCTTTATAGCAATCGCCTTCTCTATGTCTTGTTCCTTACCTGAAATGGACAACAGCGCTATCAGTAAAAAAGATGCTGAGTAAAGTTTCATATCTTCCAAGATATTGTTTCTTAGCTAAGGCGCTTTCCGCCTTATGTCCTGTGTCGACGCGTGTTCAAAATGATTTCAGTTTGCAGTTCCGTGATTCGTTCTTTAATAGTTTCATTTTCGACAAGCCCGAAAATGTCTGCTTTAGGATTATGAAAACAAAGGCGGGAGGAGGGGGGGGGGGGGGGGGGGGGTGGGTGGGAGGAGCAGTTTACGGAAGAGAAGGAAATTGTCGCAGAAATAATGAACCCAGTCAAAAAATTAATTTTTGCAATAACAAACTAATTTCTCTCGTGCTGGTTATCTTATTATATTATCATTAAAAGTGCGGACGGATAGGATTTAAATTATGCAAGTTTTCAAGTTCAAATTTAGCTGTCAAACTGTCAATGTTTTAACCAATGAGATTTTATTACATTTTTAACTAGCCAATCAAAAAGAGAGAGAAGCTATTGACAATGTTTTCGTCATTTGGAGTAAAATTCATTTATCTTTGTTTACAGCGTCTTTTCCCGTCTTTTATTCCCGGTATTTGACCATATTGGGGTCTTGTTATTGCAAAAATCAAATTAACGTCAGTCTTTTTATGCATCCGTTCTGTTATTGATGATAACTCCCGTCATAATGTTGTCAAAGTTTCCTGAGTTGAAAGTGAGTGCCATGAAGCATGCTGCTGACTACATTGATTATTGATTACAAAGTGATGCTTACTGCGTGGTGCAGGGCTTCAGATCAGTTGGACATGAATAAAATAGCGTTGCTGCTTCCTTCCCCCCCTTCCGTGCTTACAATTATTCTAAAGATAGCCACCAGCAAAAGATGTTTATGTGTCAATTTACAGTACAATCACTTCAACTTAATAACTAGCGTTGCTGTGTGAAATGTTGATCATATAGGGTGTGTCACCAAGCTCTTGTACCATTTAATTATGCGTTCTCTGCTTCTCAATTATTCTATTAACGAGACGTAAATATTTACTGGCAGATTTTGTATCAATGAAACGACGCACGTTCCTTGCGGACAATTGGGCAGCCCTCCAAACACTTGTGAAATGTTGTTTTTTTGCAACACGTGATCGACCCTTGCACTGCCCCAAGGCCATGGTGATGGTTTGAGAACTAACCGTGTAGACGATAAAATCAAAATCAAAATATGGTAGTATCTTAACACTGTTAACTTTCCCTTAGGCTGCAGTCTCATGCATTTTGCAAATCGTACTTAACGATCTTGTAACAAAAAGGATTCATAAAACTTGCTATCCACAAAAGAAATTGAGCCCTGCTTAACTTAACGCTCTTAGTTCGTCATTACGGCCACCATACTCAGGCCCGAACACAAGCTCGGTCAGTCATTCTATTATTAAAGAACCCCTTTAATGAGTCCAACCAGTTAAAAACGCCAGATTTCTGTGCACCGTTGGTAGGCGTGTTTGCGGAAGTTCGCTGTAATATTGCATGTTTACCATGATGCATCCTCGAGTCATTCTCGTCGAGAACCGATAACACGCGACGTTGTTGTTCGCCTCCTGATTTCCAGATATCTCCACGACATCGCAACCGCGCTAAAGTGAAAGAAAGGATTGAACTACGTTTAACCGATATAGCAGGAGCTCTGATAAAAATTTTAATTACCCAACAGATGAATGACGCTTTTTTTAATGATACCTGATGTCTTGGATGTTATTAATATATTTACTGGTGGCTACGAATGGGCTGATATCATAAGGTATAAGTATACCTCAATTGACGGTGGCGGTTTACGGTGCTGAGGCGTTGAACATAAACCCCTGTAAAACATATATTTTAATATGCGAGAAATTCAAATATATATATATATATATATATATATTTTTGGAAAAAAATAAAAAGGTTCAGAAATTTACACAATGAAGCAAAATTTGCACCTTCGCTTTTGTCCAGCTCCTTCACACGCCTCCATTATCGTGGCAATTAGATTAATATCGTTAAATGAGGTATACGGATACCTTAACTGCTGCCTGAGGAATTGTCGACAATTTAAATTTTAACTTAGTTTTCACCAACACTATTCAGACCATTGGGTGGTACTTTAAAAACCACTTTACATTTATTGAATTGTCATGGAGAATATGTCGTTTTACCTGTCTACAGATAAAACGTAAAATTAATCGAGAGACAAATATGACTGTTTTTAAATTATGATTACTTATGACTATTTACAAGCGTCTCTTTTCGGTCTACTATACTGTCACAGAAATACTATAACTAAGATTTTTTGAGGTATGTTATTTAAAGAACAAAAACAAAACAAGCGTTACTTGAACATCAATGATCTTCGAAGCTATATATTCGATATAGTTTCTGCGCTTTGGACAAGTGGAACTCCCAAACCCGGGGGGGGGGGGGCACTCCCTTATTTGGGGTATACGGGGAAGTGCCGCTAGATAGGGTATGCTTTTTTGGCCTCGCTGTCCTAAACAGGGTATACATTTTGACTTGCCTTTGCCATAAACAGGTTTAAAACCTGTCCTAAACAGGGTATCGTATTACGAGCCGAGAGACTTTAACCCAGACTTTAGGCAGTCTCTTTCTTTTTTAGCTTGCGACCCGGAGCTTGCGAGAAGTTGAAAAAACATGTGATCGAGCAGCCGACAAGCGACGGGTTTCTTTTCCTGATTTGCATAATGTCAACTGAGTAAAGCGACTGTTAACCAGACATTACAATGTGATCAATCAACATCAAATCATTTCCGGACAAGAATGCTATTGTTGTCGGTATCTTAATGTAAAATATTTTTCCACTTACCAGTATTATAACGCGTGCGCATATCATTGGCAGAACAGATCGTATTGGTAGGTCTAGTTTCTCTGGCTTGGATAACGTGATGAAAGAAAGATGTCACTGTGTCGCACAGGCATGAGGGATCCCGCTGGGATACATATATTGAACAGGGATAAAAGTTCTAGTAGTACCTTAATCAAAATAAAATTAACTTCAAAAATATAAGTTCCACTTATTCATTACAAAGTAATTGAAGAAATCATTCCTATCAGGAGCCCATTACCCGGAGCTTCCATCTTCTATACTGACCCTCTGAGTCAACCCTGTCCCGTATGTTTTTATTTTTAGAAGCACCTCCCACGGGTGTTCTCGTGGTTTTTTTTATAACAGCCAATCATAAGAGAGCTGTGGCCCTCTATTGTTATTCGGCACATACAGGCCACATGAAAGAATTTCAATAATGGCGAAAAACAAGAAAAGTTTTTATTATTTTTTTAGGATGTTATGCGGACGTCAGAGTGATTTCGTGGGAAATTACAGAACTCTCGCAGATATCACAATAATAAAAAGATACGGGACAGGGTTGACTCAAGTGTACAATTGATATGGAAGCTCGGGGTAATGGGCTCCTGTTCCTATTTTATTTGCTATTTAAAAAAAACACCTTTCTATAGATGCAATGGCGACATTTTGCTATGGTAATTGAGAGCTTAATGCTTGACGGCTTTTTGTTTAGTTTTTAAAAGTGTAGAGACGCAACAATTCAGCTCATAAAAACTGGGCTTTATTATTATTGTTATTATTATTATTATTATTATTATTATTAACATTATTATTATTATTATCATAGTGTGCATTTTATCACTTGTCCTAAACAGGGTCTTGAAATGGAGGCTGTTGTCCTACACAGGGTCAGGGTAGGGTTTTTAGCGTATTTTTGTCCTAAACAGAGTCAGGATTTCAAACCCTCGGCACCCCAACACCCAAACTTGGGTCAAGTACCCCCCCCCCCCTCCGGGCTCCCAAACAACTTTTGACCACTTATTGCTGCAAACAAACCACATCAGTGAACTGTGTTATGCTAGAATATCCTGAGTAATTTTCAGTTGCAGACAAACTTGAGAAGACCCGTTGATATGATTAATTAACTTTAATTGACTTGATCTTAAGAGCGAAGGTATGGGGGAATATAAACTCGGTCGATGGAGCTTCGCAATAAATCCAAATCTCCTAACTTTTATCGGCAAAACAGACTAATTACCAGCTTAAGTTTACAGACTACATTCAATATTTCGGAGAACCGAAATTATATTAGGTCCATAGAATATTCTATCATGTTACACCCCTTCTAAAAGATACTTAAAAAAATCGCCAAACGGCCCGTTGCATTTAGAAACCAAATGACGCCGCTTTTAAAAAGTACGAATCCTTCTTCGCATATTATTCAATGGACTTCACAATATACAAGGGAACAAGCGTATGAAATAGCGATTAAATTCTGTTGAAACTTCTTTATTTTCAGTTGCTTTCGAACCCTTTTCGGGCCATCATTAAGCAAAACTGGTTACGTATTCCGGACGCAGAACGGATGTGTTCGTTTTGCGGGAAAAGTCTGGTCCTATAAAGAATGGTATCAAAAACTTAGTGTGGGTGGTCTTGCGACATGAAACTGAAAAATTAGGCTGAAATATCGGTTTTGCAAAGAGACAGGCTCTCAAAACGCGAGATAAATCAAAATGAATGAAATATACAGTTTATTCTGAACTTACCTTATAATCTATTCAAAGCTCAGGCTACTCGTGACTCGCTGTCGGCACAGCTCATATCTCATAATCATGATTGATTGTTTTCGAGACAAAGAAGTGTGCAAACGCACACGTGTTCGCCTTAGAGATTTGAACCTTGTACAAAAAGCGTCACACACCGAATTATTAGCGTCCAAGATTTGATGTTATCTACATCTACAATTTTACTGAGCACTGAACATGGTTAGAATGAAAATTTAATTTGTTGTATAAACAGCAAGTGTGGTCTGGATTTTTTCTGAGTTGGGGCGGGGGGGGGGGGGGGGGGGGGAGGTACACAAAAGGTAAACTTGGCTATTTACGTATACATTTTTTTTACAAACCTTTTGTAGGGGTGTGTTCCCAAAACCCCTATACCTTATTGAGGACCAAAGTCTGTGATTTTTTTCTCCCTCTTTTTGACCTGGTCAAAATTCGATATCCCATTTAAGACCTGACTCTTAAATCAATACCCTGTATCAGCCCAGTCTTTTGATTATTTACCAAGTTTAGACCGGTGCCTGAGAAATTGGAAGGACTTTTGTTGATGGCCATGTCGAAGATGCTGAAAAAAGTAGCCTCGTGATAAAAACATACCTAATTCAAGACTATAGTACAAAACCCATACCCTATTTAAGACCAAAATGGCCAAAATCGATACCATATTTCTGACCTAAACGGTTGAAAGCTGTACCCGTTGGGGCCGGACATATCTATATAGCACATATTGGGGAGTAACCTGGGGGTGTTGTAGTGTATATACGTAAAGTAGTGAAGTCAAATGCTCATTTGACGAAGGCTCTCTTTCCTGACGTGTAAAGGATATAGAAAAGTGAAAGAAAGCTATCTCGCAAGTGCAGTTCGAAGAATCGCATCCTTCAAAACAAACGAATGTTTCAGGGTTTCAGAATGTGTCAGATAAAAGAAAGAAACAATAGGTTTTAAATGACGTTTTCGAGTTGTTTCGAGCAGCACGTTCAAAGAACCGAGCACCTCGAAAATCACAAAATAAATACGACCAGAAAGGATAGAATTTCGAAATAACCTTACCTACATGGCGACATAAGTGTTAGCTAATCCCTTGACTGACCTGTGTTTCTGGGAACTGTCGTCTGCGCAAAATGGAAGTCTTTATTTCATGTTTCGAACCGTGCTTTTACTTTCGGAATAGAACCCCGATAAAAGCACTTAACCGATAAATGGTTTCTTTACTTATTTTGGGGAAATCCAGACTGAAAGAGCTGCCGAAATGAGGTTCAAAGCTGTTTCATTTGTCATCTACATTTTAGGTCACAGCTACCTAATTCAAGGTGAGTCGTTTCTATAAAAGCATCAAGTTACCAAAGGCGTGCCCCTCCCATTTTATAACAACTTAAAAGTCTAAATCGATCATCAAATTTTCCCTTTTCCGGCGCGTCGGCACATGAATTTTAAAGTGGTCAAGTCTTTTCAAGGGAAAATCCAAGAATGTCTCCTCTTCTTTAACTGAATAAAGCCAAGATGTAAGGTGAATTATTTGTCTTTTACCGCGCTCCTGGTACTATTTGGCAATAGATTTGTATCTCCGTCTTGGAGCTATTCTATGACTCCTTACGCAGCCTTTTAGAGAGTCGAGATGTTAAAAGTAAGGATTAGTTTCAACTAAAAATAAAAGCCAACACCCTCTGCCTCCGAGTGTAAAACGCGTTGGAGAGAGGAAGAGAGTGTTGGGATGAATCTGAGCAAGTTTACTGAGACTAAGAGCAAGTGTACCAACCCATACACATTTCTCGCTCGGGTCTCAAAACCTGCTCTGCCACGTAAACTATTGGACATTACCAGTTGTTTTACCACCCAAAGAACTCTTTTTCTGTTCGTACCGTTTGCTTAAAGCATTTTTTTTTCATAACCGTTGGGTGAGTACAAACACTTCGGGTGTGCCTTTAATTCTGATCCCCGACCAATGTAGTCTCTATGCAGTGCACGCTTCGATTGGTAGACCAAATCAAGGAATGATGATGTCTAGACTTTAAAGAAAGAAAATCCGGTGTAGCTAATCGCAGATGGTATCGAAGAACTTAAACAATGGGTAATTGAATGATTACTGACGTGTTGAAAAATTCGCATTTGGGGGATTTTTTTTGTGTGTGTATTGTGCTACTGGCATAACCGACTCCCGTGCAGTAATTACCCTCAGTGAAGCAAAAGGAGCCCACAGTAGTCAATCATCATACATGGACACGAAGAGGATGTAATCTAGTAGTAAGCTCATATCTCCTCAATAAAAATAAACAAAACACGGGGCTTGGTTTATCGGTGTTTGACCACAGTTTACCTAATGAAAAACGTCACCAACACCAAGGAAGAACTGCAAATGTACAACTTATTGCCGACTTCATGAACTTTCATAACTATATACAGTAAATACAGTAAAAGCCCGCGGCGCGCAAGAATTCACCTACGCTTTTTGAATTCTGGCAAAATATGTTCTTGTGGTTATTGACAATTTAAGCTAAGTAGATTCTTACTTAGGTTCTCTGAAGGAGATACAGTTGATGATTACCACAGAAGTATATAAACTTGGGTTTGCGAATGGCAAATATATAGTCTGTCAGTATCTATTTACAACTGTGTTAATGTACAGATTTACCCAAACCTAAAACCGGAGCTCCTTGGTTGTTATTTACAATGTTGTAACTAATGAAAATAATCTAAAGTATATGTGAGGGAAATATTGCGAACGGTTTTGTAGTTTCAGCCCGAATTAGAATTACATCAGCAGATCGAGGTGTAAAATGGTGTGATATTGAAAATAGAGCCATGATTTCATGGGCAATATTTCAGGGGAGCCACCGAAAATCTTGATCATATAACAAAACCGTCTTCTGTGCTTTTTTTGTATATTTTTTATTGTAGGGTGAACTGAATTGCGGTGGTATTATACACTTAGCTTATGTGTATTTATATGTTTAAAATAATTGGTTAATTATTACATAAGAAACAGTCTTTACATTCAATAAACAATACATCAATATCCTAAATGCACCAAAGCTGTACATGGGTTATAAGACTATCATTTTAACAACAGATTGAAATACTTTACAAATTAGATAACTCTATTTGCCCAACACTAGAACAAAGTAACCTTATCAGACGTTGTGAATGGCAAGGGTGTCTGTAGAGTGTCACAAATTTCATACTACTCCTGTAAATTTGCTTAAGACCCAGTTCTCAATTTTGTGTTTCAAACTATTAATTTATGCCAATGCAGGTTATTACAAAATGAATTTAAAAGCACTATAAACCAAGCACAATTATCATCATTCCAAATCCAAAATAGCAGTTAGTTATAATAGCAATTAGTAAATTATCTAAAAAAATAGCTGATTAATTTAACAGGCACTTTAAATAGTTTAAATTAGTTAATGTATATGTGTTTCTTATGCTATAAAGTGTGGCTGTGACAATGTTTCAGCTATGATGGTTGTAGAACGCAGCTTTCAGGGACGTTTGTTCAATGAACTTAGTGCAGCAGTTATAATCGCATCAAGTGGTCTGTAAATACAGACAAACAGTGTAATGTTGCCATCAAATCGTGCTCTGTTCACTGATGTAGCACGCTGTTTCAGCCAATCGGAGCGCATTAAATAGAATCTTTACTATAAACTTGATTGTAATCGTTGCATGCCAACAGATGACATTAATTCATTTTTACATTGTGTACTTCATTGTCAGTTATTTACTGAGTGTCAGTAGTGAATCAAATGCTAGGGGGAGGGTGCTAACCAAACTTTCACAATGACATACCCTGTCCTGAGATGAAAACTAATATAACTGTTATGAACTTGGTGACTTGCTTTCCCGAACAAATGCAATTTGCTCTAAACAAGAAACTGGAACATTGCACTGCAACAATGCAGAGTTCCAATCAAAGGGCCATCTGTATATTACTTCAGCTTCCAAAGGAAAATCAGACTTTGTCAAGATAATTACCGATGTTCTTATTTACTAAATCCGAATGTGCAGTTCCGGAAAATAGTCACATGCAACAACCATTCATGGCCAGTCTAGAAATTCCAAAGTATTAGGAGGGGCGAGAGCTATTAAAATTAAAATCTCCATGTGGGGTATGAATCTCTTCTTAATTTCTTAGAAGTTGTACAACTGAAGTGAAGTTGACAAGGAATACTTACAGGGCTGCATGGAGGTAGATACAGGCAGAAAAACACTACTGAAAATTCCCAAACTTTTTTGGGGACACATTTGGAACTTTCATAAATTGGAATCCAGACTGTCTGCCACTTCATGGTGCTTTTATCGACTTCGACAAGTTGACACTGGGATGTTTGTGCTTCAACACCAAAATGGTGGCGTTGGTCAACTGAAAACAGCATATAATTTAGTTAATTAATATACTTTGTACATTACTAGG
Organism: Catalaphyllia jardinei; assembly: GCA_022496165.2. Lineage (NCBI taxonomy): Eukaryota > Metazoa > Cnidaria > Anthozoa > Scleractinia > Caryophylliidae > Catalaphyllia > Catalaphyllia jardinei. Next base: position 9,918 of record JAEMPF020031040.1, read on the forward strand.
TTAAATATTGGTTCAGATTGTTTCGCTCCTTTGATACAGTGTGCACGTATAGTCATGTAATTCTCAAATCCAAAAGTAAAGAGCCACTAAAGGTTTTATTCTCACCAGGCATAAGAGGAACTAAAGTTATATCTGTTTACAACTTTCCAGCTATATAGAGTCTTTCATTTGGAAATCAACGCATTTTGAATTTCGAAGTTATGGCGGTGCGTGACATAAAGTTAATATCGCGTTTGTCGAAAAGTGTACACTTTTTTCCTCGTGATTCTTATCCATTTTAAGAGTTAAATTGTTAGAAAAAGTGTTTTTCTGGATGACTAGATAGCCAAAGTAAGTTCCAGATGTTTATACTATTTAGCGGCCGCCATATTGGAGAACTAAGTAGGCCCTCCAACATGGCGGCTCTAAAAATTGGCTCTATAGTTTTGCGCGGAACATTTCGACGGATATCCCAACTTTGGGAAAACGCACACACCTTAAACTTGGAGAACTGCCTTCTTTATTTATCGCCTATAATATTACAATTTCCTAACTTTAACCAGGCTGCATGGTTTTTAATTTTTTTTCCTTGCTTGACAATGAACTCGCTCTATAGTGCGAATGCTTTATATTCGTTTTACACATGCGTGGTTTCCCGTATAAAAAACTGAAGCTTTGGAGCCAAACTGGCTCATAGCTGCCAGAGCTTATCCCGGTTTCTGTAGCGTGAAGAGGCTACCAGATTTCTACTCCTTCTGGACAGGATGCAGTCCGTCGCAGGTCACTTCGCCGCAATACGATGGTACTTCTGGGTGGAGAGAGGCACTGTGAGAGTTGAGTGTCTTGCCCAAGAACACAACACAGTGCCTCCAGCCGGGACTGGAACCCCCGCTCGGGGCTAACCATGTGGCCACCGCGCCTTCCAACTCGTCTTTTTTGTTAAAGTTTATGTCTTTTACCAAGATCCGGCCCTCTTGGTAGCCTCATTATACCCACATAGGAAAAAGGTACCAATCTAAACTGAACAAGAGCCCTGATCAGGTGCTGGAGATGGTGTATCCCCTCCTATACTAAAATTGTCTTTGAAAAACCCCTTTTTGTCATTAACAGATACTACTGCAATCATTCCCAAGATAAAAGCAGTCCGTGCCACTGTAATAGCAAGACAAGGTTCTAATGTCACCTTACAATGTCGTGGTCGTAAAGTAACCCCGATTGATACTGAGGTGCAGTGGAAGTTTAACGGCCAAATTATCAAAGAAGATACCAACAAGAAAGCTACAGAAAACTATCTGCTTCCTCGTGAAACAAGAAAAGGCTCTTTTTCTCTGCACATTACAAATGTTTCAGAAAAAGATGTTGGTAAATACGCCTGTAAGGCCAGTGTGAGTGACCATCAAAAGGCAAACGTTGACGAAGATTTCATAGAATTATCGCTTTACAACAAAGGTGAGTTTCACTTATGTTACTTTTATGCAAAGTTCCTTTACCTTAGCAGATGGCTCTTGCGGCCATTCTTCTCAGCTGCTTTTTAATGAGCTAAAGATACAGACAAAAATGTGTTGTATACAATATTAAATGACTGCTAAATTCCTATTTAAAAGACACTTTCCATGGACACTGAAACATGTGGAACTCGCCCAAAGTGGAACATACACTTGTGGCGCCAATTCCACTACCATTATAGTTGCAAAGAACATATCGGTGAGCGTGCGTAAGGTTCCTGGTCCAAAACTGGAACAATCTTTCTCGACCGTCGAAATTGCAAACGGGAAAAACAGGACGATAAGTTGTATTGCAGTTTACCCTGAAGCATGGCCTTTTACTGGCAGTCGAAAACAAACTAATGAAGTACTCGATACCTGGCTTAATCCTTAAAGGATTTATTAATAGAAAAAAGATTAGTTTGACGATATATTACTGGATTAAATGACAGTGGCCCATATTCTTGCGTTCTTAACACTTCACATGGCTTGACACTATAAAAAACGTCAGCGTTCGGGTCGTTGCTGACGCCAATGGTAAATTTACTATTATTTTATATCTACTTAGCGGAATTCCATTCTTCAGAGCCCTCCGATTTCTCGAGCATCATTACAACTCGTATCGAAAGACATACTATGAAGGTAGATCGTGGACAAAATGTTCGACTTGTCGTTTCGTTATGGCGTTTCAGTCCTCGTTTCTACACACCGATACTTATTGCCGAATCGTTGTTTTGCGAGTCCGACTTGTCGAATTCCCAGTTTGACCCGCCGTTTTGAGCAGTCGACTCGTTCGCCTCGTTACTCTCGTCAGTTCGATTCGTGTTACTTTTATGCAAAGTTCCTTTAAGTTACAGGAACAGCTTAGCAGATAGCTCTGAGTCCAGTCTTCTCAGTTGTTTTTTCTTTATGAACTAAAAATGGCGACAAGAATACCTTGTTCACAATATTGGTTATTGGTATCCAATATAGGCAGACCATTGAGTTTTCCTTCAAAAATAAATAGCCGTTTCCGAGTTACCTTGTGCCTCTGTTTCGAAACGAGTCTGCCTGCAAAACCTTTCATTTGAATGAGTTTGATTTGCGTGAAAATAACCCTGTAGGCGGAACTCACTTTTATATGAAAGGTTTCGCAAGAAGACCAGTTTTGCTCAGTTGGTAGAGCGCCGGACTGCCGTGCAGGAGGTCGAGGGTTCGAGCCCCAGACAGGACCAACACTCAGGGTCTTAACTGAAGAGAACCTGCTGCCTTTGTAACTATATCTGCAAATGGTTAGACGTTCAAGTCTTCTCAGATAAGGACTATAAACCGTAGGCCCCGTCTCCTGTATTCTCGATGTTATGGTTAGCAGGGGACGTAAAAGAACCCACACGCTTATCGTAAAGAGCAGGGCTTGAGGTTCCCGGTGTTGTGGTCTGGCCTTTGTTGTTATACTGAGGGTTGGGGTGGGAAATACTCGGAGATATTAGCTACGATAAAGCTACTCTAAAATCTGAGGGTAAATAAAGTATTCACTCACTCACTTAGCGGAGGCAAAAGAGAACTCAGAAATGGCCTATTGCATCAACTAATGCATCTTTCACTACCTGTTTTTGGGATAAAATGACAAAATTCAAGTGCAGGAAGTCATACGCATAAAACTTAAAAATACGAGTAACTTACCTGGTAATGCTTACAGTCCCTCTTACTTTCTTCACATGCCCTCCTTAAAATCGTACTGCATGGACTATTATAATTATCATTTGTTCTGAAAATGCAAATACATGAAATGTTATGCCTTTAACACTCGCCAAATATCCTTACGCGATGCAAAATGAACACCATGCCAACTCTCCAAATTTTTACTTTCAGTCTAATTTTTTTGCCAACTTTTTGCAATTTACCAGGTTCTCTCATTTGAACACTGTCCAAATAGGTGGTAGTTTGCTTCCGGAATCTCTATGACTTTACAGATCGAGAGTGACAACAATTACAACAATTAAAATGTAATCCTGCAAATCGTCACTAATTTTAGCAAAGGAGGCGTTTGTCAGATTTTAATGTTGCAGGGCTCGACTTTTAGGCAAAAACCTCTGGACCAGCGGGCCCTAAGTTTTCAGATTTAGTCGCCAGCAAAAGTATTTCAATCAGTAAAAAGGATGGATAGTTAGTAGCCAGTGAAAAAAATTTGGTCGCATTAGCGAACCCAAAGGTCACAACGTCGAACTTTGTGTTCATTAACTTAATATTACTCCTTCTTGGTTTCCAACAACAGAAAAAACATGTAAGCGTCTAAGAAGCGGCTGTGTCTATTAACACAAGGAAAACTTCAAAACTCGCCTAGCAGTTTTTACGAACACAGTTTTTAAGCTTATGTTTTTAGATGTGAGATTGACGACGAAAATCGATAGAAAAAGATTAGTTTACAATATGCAGCTTACATTTAACAACTTCCACAAAGCAACTCAAGTGATTTTGTTTTGCGATGGGCGAAATCAAAAAGATGTGATAATGATGATGATAATAATAATAATAATAATAATAATGATAATAATAATAATCTTTATACAGGGAGCTCACTTCACAAAGTGTGATATTCAATGAAGCTTTGTAAAACAATAGAGAAACAATAGTAAAAATACATTAGCGAGAGGAAGACAGAAGTCCTTCCTTCTTCTAGTGTTATAACTATGGATGTCTGGGTTCCTTAAAATATTAAAATTGTGATCTACAAATCCGTGGATTTACTTAAAAGTGGTAATGTATCTATGCATAAGGCTGTCTTGAAATAAGGTAGGCCATCCGAGTGTTTTGAGAGCATCGGTAGATGAAGCATAGTTTGGCAAATCAAGGATAACTTTGGTAGCCTTATTTTGCAAGACCTGTAAATCATGCATTGATGTAACATTATCTCTGTCTCCCCAGATGGTATCAGTAAAGTCGAAGAGAGTTCTTATAAAGCACCGTATAATGCGACTTGCGCATCCAAAGGCAATAGATCTTTGATACGATTTAACAAACCAATTCTTTGATTCACTTTCGCAATCAATGATTCGATATGCTCTTTCCAAGTTTTATGAATTTATTTTATGAATGATAACACCTAGATACTTCATTGAATCTTCACACTCAAGGTTTTCGTGATCAATTAATGACAAGCTTAACACCTCGGCAGGTTTGCAACCTTCTATCACCTCCAAACAATACAAACTTAACTTCCATTTCGATGTATTTAAGGTCAGATAGTTGTAGTTAAACCATTCAGCAAGATTGGCAAGGTCTGCATTCAGGCAGTATTCAATATTTTGACAGCAATTTTTTCTGAAGTAAATCACTGTGTCGTCAGCATACATGACTACCTGACAGTGCCTTAAACAGTTGGGAAGGTCGTTAACGTATATCAGAAAAAAAGGAGGCCCAAGGATGCTTCCTTGGGGTACTCCAACAGGTACTATTTGTTGAGTCGACTGGCAGTTTTCAATAGACGTGTGAAGGATCTCCGGATAAAGCGCAATTTGCCACGAAAAGGTTGCTGAAGAGTCCATGCCTCTTGGTTATAATGATTCTTTGACGGTTTATTAACTTTTATTTAAAAAAAATCTCTTTTTCCTAATAACGTGCTCGCGTTTTAGTATTTGATTTTCATTTTCTGGAAAATGCTGTCTTAAATAGTGAAATTTGGTTTGGTTGAACAAAAGAAAACGTAGCAAAAGTAGCATCACGAAGGTCGCGGTTTGGAGTAGCCCTAATTTTGCAGTCTCAACGTCACACTCCTTGATTTATACGACTATCATTCTACAAACACTGCTCGGTGAAAGAGCTTTCTGAAAGCATTTCTGATCTGAGCTCGATCCTTGACGACTTACCTAGTACATGGTCCTCAGAACCAAATCTTGCTCTTAAACAATTTCATGGGTCAGGGCGAAAGTGTCCTTTGCAATTTTGCGGAGCGCGCTCCTATGCCTAAGGGTATCGAGAACCCCGAGAAGGTGGAACTTGGATATTAAGGACAGGACTTCCCTAGACGCAACAGCCATAGATACTTTATTACCATATTATTGATAAGTTTATAGACAGTTTTCCAGACCACCAAGAAATCTTTTTTAAACTATAGCTACATTAAATTCGTACGTAATTTTTAATTGGAGAAGAGTTTAATAAAGTTGGTTTTTTAATATTATTACCATTACCATTGTTCCTACTACAACCATTATTGTTATTGTTATTATTATTATTATTAAGTTTTCAATAAAGTTTTATTTAAAAAAAAAAAATTATTATTGCTATTATTATTATTATTATTACTATAACCATTACCATTATTACTACCACCACCACCGATATTGAAATCGCAGCTGCCGAAGGAGCCATTGACATTGTTTAGTGTTGCCTAGCCGAATCATATAAAGAGTTTTAAGTTTTGCCATTCGCCTTTCAGATTTATCAGTTAATCTAGATTTTACAAAAAAAGGGCAAAAACATTATAATAGGAATTATTATTGCAAATTATAATAGGATGTAGGCATTTTATTCATCTTTTAGCCTTTTAATCTTGTAATTATTGTGAAGTTTTAATAAAGTCTTATTATTACTATCATCATTATTATTATTTTATTTTTATTATTATTATTATTTATTATTATTATTATTATTATTATTATTATTATTATCATTATTATTATTTTTAGATTGTTTAAGAATTTGTTAATAAAGGTTTTCTATTATTATTA
>JAEMPF020031040.1:16189-26248 GCA_022496165.2 Catalaphyllia jardinei
TTGTTAATAAAGGTTTTCTATTATTATTATTATTTAAGAAAAAATTATTATTATTATTATTATTATTATTATTATTATCATTATTATTATTAAAATGTTTAACATAATTTAACTTTTACCCACCCATAGGAACCTCCTTGATCTTGTCTGGTTAAACAGGATCCTATATTTCTGGGTCTAAAAGTAACCAATTTCGGCCCGTAGGGTCTAAAGCCACCCTGCTTTTACACGTGGGCTTTTTACTGTATTCCTCTGGTCTCTCGGTAGGTGTCGATGGCATATTTCCTGTGGTCCGCCCAGTCCATGCCAACGTGTTAATCAAGGAAGGTTCCAATGCGACTTTGACATGCCTAGGTCGCAAGGTTGACCCCGTCGATACCATGGTGTCATGGAAGCTTAATGGCAATGAAGTACAAGAAAATACCAACAAGAAAGTTAGTAGCGTATTTCTGTCAAGAAGACGAGGAAAGTTTTCTCTACACATAACGAACGTTTCAGAAAAAGATGTTGGCAAATACACGTGTATTGCATATGTCGCTAACATTGGTAAGCTGGATGTTGCAGAGGGTATCATTGACCTTAAGATATACGAGAGCGGTAAGTGAACTCGTTCAGTGCCTTTGAAAAAGAACGAATCCTTTTCCAATGTAGCGACAAATATGCCTGCTCTTACTTTGCGTCTTCGTTAAATCTTATAAGTTGATGTCGCAAATGTTCAATGCGCCAAATGATGGTAAAATACCTGCAAGAGTAGTTCATTGGATAGTGATTCGTTCCACCGCAAGGCACCCAATACAATAAGTTCCTCACAAGGGAGACTCGTAACAATAGCGCTTTTAAAGTCTGGAAGCAAGGCGCTTAGTTCCTATTTTCCTGGACATGAGTCAGTAATCAGTGCTTTTACTCGTGCAGGATTTAGTACCAGTTCATTGCAAGTTTCCGCTATGTGCTACTCCCAAGTCTAGTATCAATCATGACACGTCACTCACCCCATGTCTTGTAACCCGGGAAAGATCTTTGGGATCATACAAAGCATCTGACTGATTCTCTTTATCGTTCAACAAATTTAGAGGAGTGGCCGAGAGGAACATACGCTATACCAATGCCGCGCAGTGGATGTCCAGTGTCAACGGAGTTCTCTTGGTCAGAGGGTCTCCTTCAGCAAGACACAGAGGACTCGAGGCCGTCAAACAACTGGTCCAGCTCCATTCACTTGAACGGAGAGAACAGAGACAGCACGATTTCACAACATTTCTGTGTAAAGACAAACACGACAGGGAAGACGCAATGGCCAGCGGGAAAATATTGTATTTACAAAAAAGGAAAGTGTCCATATGGTAAGGATCCGAAAATAGCTTTCTACAATTTCAACATGAGTCGATAATCAGTCCCCTTGGTCTTACGTGCCCGAGGGCACAAAAAGTGAGTAAAAGTGGATCCTGGCAACGGTGGCTTCTATAGTTTTTCGTTACACTATTCCGCAGTAAATTTAGGAGACAAAGGACAATCTCCATTCTTACCAATTGGGCTAATCCACCTCAGCCAATTCCCGCACACTGTATTGTTATTGCCCATGTGATGTTGCAGGGGAGGTTGGCCGCTTTACGAATTTTCCGTTTATACTCAACGATCTTACATGGAGAGCTTCACTGAGGCTTGTGACCTAGACTCCGGCCTGTGTATGAACCCGGACCACACAGTCGACAATCCAGTGCGCCATGCGATATCTAGCAAGTGTTCACCTGTCATGGTGATCACCTTTATTTTTTAATGTTTCCCAAATTCTTTCAATTTAAGTGGAATTAGGTAGGTGAAGCCAAGCGCATCAACCACTCTAAACATTCAACTTTTTTTTTCTTTTATACCACAGTGTCAATAACTTCTCCATAGCTCTTATCGCAGTCGTCAGCGGTTTGAAATGCGAAAGTGTCAATTTTGCTTTGTATTGACCCTTTCGCCTCGTTTGTGTGCCTTTCTAGACAAAAGAATATTTGACAGCCGGCTAAACTCCAATAACAGCTATTAGGGAGCACCTATAGTCATGAAGTGTTAAATAATATCCCGCAATTCAGGCCTGAAAAAAGTACCTAGCAAATGGAAAATTAGCTATTATTTTAAAACTTCTTAGAATGAATATTAATTTTTACTGACAGGATTTCGTGAAGGCTGGATCAAGTGGGACGATGAGGACACGAAAAATAATAACTTTGCCAGCGGTTCCCTACCAGACGGTACTTACAGCAAGGACACTGTTATATATTTCTGCTGTCGGTCAGATGGGTCAGCGGAAACACCAATCGAACTTCCCATGCGCAAACCGTTCTTCCTTTTGAAACACTCAAGCGGTTGCCAGGCAGTACTAGGCATGCGTGTTACGGAGGAGTGGATATTCTGGGACTGTGAAGACCGTGAAAACAAAAATTCATTCAATGGAGAAATTCCACAGTCTGTCCTAGCAAAAGACATTAGACTTTACTTTTGCTACTACATCAAGAAGTAACCCTTCGAAGTACATTTTGATTACCCCTTTTTGCTTTTAAGACTACCAACACTACTGCTACATTCTGATGAAATGCACCGGATGTATAGCATACCTAGAACAGTACTTGAGATGACAAAACGCAAAGGCAAACTCGTCCTTACGGGGATAAAAGGGCAAAGACAACGCGAAAAGAGAAAAGTAATTATAGCAGTCAATATTTGGATTGTAAAGCTTATGTTCTCAAACATAAGGGGACATTACTTAAGAAATCGAAAACATGTACCGTATCTCTATCAACTTTTAGTATAAATCTACTAGCGTTCTATCATGAATGGCGTCCTCTGATTGGCTACGCTACTCACGTTCTATTCGGTGATAGATAGTGAGTAGCGTAACAGCGTGCGCTGGGGGCCGCTTCTTTGTGTTTTCGAAGTGTCTGTAAAGAGGATTTAGATGAAAGTTTTGAACGACTAGTAGATTTATACTAAAACAATTAGATTATTCGCTCTCGATTTCTATGCGTGATAGAAATCTCGAGCTCATAATCTAATTGTTAAATAGAAACACAAGTGGAAATTTGGAAAAAAGAGAAATGGTGTGGGAACATTTGCCGCAGGCGAGTGGTTCCATAGCTTTTTCGAGTTCTCCCACCTTTCACGAGACAGTGTTTTTATAACTCGATAGAAACACGGAGAACATATTTCTTTTAAAAAACACCGCGACGAGAAAATGGCAAACAACTTGATAACTTTGATTATTAAAATATAAATTCTCTTTGCTCGCGCCATCATTACGTCAACAGCTTGTGCTAGTTCTGTGTTTCTACCGAGTAACAGAAACACGATTTTTAACCAATCTGCGCGCGTATATTTTTGGGACTGTTTATGAGATCCGAATGAGGATGCTATCAGTCGTTAATAAGGGGAAAACTTCAGCGCTTTTCTCCGCGGCTGTCACGCTGTAAATTTTGCAGATCTCATTTCTCAGTTTTCTCTTCAATTTTCTTCTAGAATTTTCTGGTATGGTCAGCTATCGTTTAACATTTCAGCCAATTCCTCAGATGTAACACATTGGACATTTTAGATCTTAGCGATTGGGAAGAAAACTTGCCTTTTCCCTCTCAGCTGACAGCTATAGAACGTTAAAAGGAGCCCTTTAGAAGGATCTGGTAAAGGAAACTAAACTTTTCATTTTCAATTAAAAACTGGCTAGCAGTTCCCAGTTAAACCCATACAGATCAACCCTCGGGAGTAAAGGTCTTTATACATAACATATCAGCTAAATGTATACATTTAGTGACAATTTAAGTGATTATCGATGGGACTTGTAATTTAATATTTCACTGTAATCAACAAAGAAAGCTATTTGTTGAATAAATATTTTTAAAAAAATGTACTATACTAAATTTAGTTAGAAGTAGAAAAACCTGGTCCTGTTTTCAATTGCATTCACGTAACTGATAAAGTGTTTTGCAGCTCTTTTTGTTTGAGCTACTGTTTCATCCCAGGTATTCCTCCAACTTGTGTCTTTAGCTCAGCTCCCCCTCCCAAACAAACAATCTAGTCCCCAGTTATCTTATAGCTGAACATAACATATTTCGCGACATACGCTCGTAACTGAATTGCGCCCAAGAACTTTTAAAACCTTATCTTCGTTTTGCTAAGGCGTATTTAGTTTTAGTCGTTTATGTTCCCAAAACCAGGTAGGACTCATATTAGTTGCCAGAAATACTCATGTTACTCAAACTAATGATTTGAACCCGGCGAGAATTTCGCAGAAATAGTGTTCCGGTCAGAAGTAGCACACGCTTCTTTGAGCACTAGGAAAGACTAATTCTTTGCTTTATTTATTGAAAATTTCAAAATGATACACAGATTTTTATTGTAACGCGAATCTTGAGATGTCCATCGTCCTGGTCGCTCAAATTTTTTTTTTTCGCAGTGATGTAAATTATTTATGATCTCTCGTTTGCGTCCTCCGAAAAATATACACCTACCTTATCAATAACCATTCTTATCGAGTCAGTCTACTGCGTTGTTATTTTGCTTTCCATTCATCAGTTGTACTTCACATTTAAATCACAATACACCATGGGCTGAAAACATCTGTATAAAGCCACGAGGAAAGCTCTTAAGAAATACTCTTAACATGTCGTAAGCGCAATATAAAACACATTTCGGTCAAGTTTCGTTCGTATGTACATAGATAAAATGCTTTTATTTACCAAACGAAGTAATATTTACACAGGCACGGAAAACGAAAATTGCACTTTTTCTTGCAACGAGAAAATCTTAATTTAAGATATCCTCAAGAGAGATTTTCTGTTTTCAGTCTTATTAATATGCTATTATGAAGTTACTGGCAAGCTCTACAGGGGTAAAAAATCCCAATCGAATAGTTAATTTTAACTTATAGTTGACTCGAGATGTTGTTTTAGTTCCTCTGTTTGTATCTTTTCGGGATAAATTCCGCTTATCAATGTCAATAAATTTTTATAGAAGAAGTCTGTCAAAAAGGTTTCAAAGGTTTTTTTCTTAACATTTTACCAAGGTTTAAGTATCAATTACTACGGTTCTCCCTGACATTTTGATTTTCATTATCTTTTTCTCGTCCTTATGAGGTCTAAAGCAATAGCAGGGGACATAATCAAGCAAAAATAAGACAGCGTGCCTCTTTTGTTTCTCGACAGCATTGTCATTTCTGAAAGCGTACTCAGGATAAATTTTAAGTAGGAAAGGCGTACATCTGGTGTTTGTTAGTTTAGTTGCTAGAAACGATGCCCAGTTTATTTCAGGTTAACTTAAGCTAACTCTGGCAGTTTCAAACCAAATATGATATTTATATACCTCAAGCTCACTTTATTGACCATGCTGGTAAAACTGTCTTCTCTCAGTCCAATAGGTTACCAGGAGACACTTCTTATCTGCTTGATTGTTATCCAATAAAAATGCCCATTTTATTGACAATGCTTTACTATGAACTCGGGCTTTTGTTTTGCTTTTTTCAATTCAGAATCGTTTGCAGGAACAGAGTTAACCGAAAGGTCTGTTTTAATTAACAAAACCGTTTTGTTTCTAACCGAACAAAATTATTGCTTAATAACAAAGGTTCGAGAAGCAAGGTACAAGCTTTAGGTTGACGAAGATTCGACGAAAACGTTTTCGTTTTTCTCAACTTGGCCGGTTAAAGCTGAACAAACGACTCATTGACAAACTTGACGAAGAACTGCAGGCTATCAAGAATGTAAAGATTTTCATGACGATCAACTTGCATCGATAAGACAAGCTGAAAACAGAACAGGTAAGCTCAAGACGGATTTTTCAAACATTGAGCCCAATGACAAATGCTGCTGAAATTGTATTGAATGGTGTTTGAATATTCTATATATCGGACTATTTGAAACTGTCAAAGAACTCATTTTTGTTCTGTTTTCTGTCTAAATTGAAGCTAAATTAAATTCTCGTTTCGTTTGTACCACTTGTAATTAAACGGCTGCCTCCAACGAAGCCACAGAAAACCGTCTTGTAACAAAAATTTACAGTTAACCTTTCCTTGATAGTGATTTCCGGTAAAATATCATTTCAGAAAACTTTTCATTTCAATAATCCCTGACCAGCTTGACTTTAAAAGAATTGGCAACAAGGATATCATTGTTATGTTCTAGAGAGAGTTCGAAACAACATAATTGTGTTCTATTTTGGTGAAAGCTGAACAAGTCAAGTCGGCCGCTGAAGGTAACTATCATTTCCTTGAGGGCGGTAGAAAAAACTGAGAGAGAATAAAACAAAACCTTTGAAGCGTCTTTGCCGAAACTAGGGGTTTTCGACCAGTGAGCGAGAAGGTGTTGTTATTTTATCAAGGTGACTCAAATGGTTCTTTTCTTTTGCTCGACTCATTAACACTAGGCACATTTTCTCTAAAAAAAACAAAAATCTTTGACTGGCTGCAAAACGCCCACAAAACAAACTTATGGTCTTTTACAGAGGATAAAATCGTGGAAATTCCAGTTGAAAATGAGCAACATCTGACCAAAACAGTTTGCTGCCGATGCAGTGTTTTTTAATTATTGCGTATCGAGGGCTAGATAACATATAATTCACAGATTTCAAAATTTGCACATTTTGATTAATAGAATAACTACTGTTTAGATCTTCTATCCGCGATGACCATCCACAACAAACAAAGCGTCCTCTCTGGCTCTATGCCTTATCTTTCCTACTAACTGTGAGCGAAGACAGCTTCGATGTTTTTTCCTAAACCATACACCAAGCTGTGATAACCTTCATTTTCTTTTACAATGCCTACAGATTCAGTAACAAATATAAACTACTTGTTTCTCCCTGATTTGTATTGTGGAAATATAGAGTAGGAACTCTACCATCTTTATATATATTCGATATACTCATTACCACATCAGAAAGCTACTACAAAAAAGCATAGATTATTAAAAGGTTTTTCATTGAAAACTGCGCGAGGGATTGTGTATACACCTGTGTTGACATTTTCTTTCTTTACCTGTGCAGTTGGTGGAAGTCCAATTTGAATTATGTTTATTTATTCGCCTTTTTTCTATCTGTTTGGAAATAAATTTCAAATCTCGTTCTGCCTTTTTAACGAAACGGCTGTCTGTGGTACGGGGCAAGCTTAATTTGCGTTGCTTGTATGATGTACGACAAATGTGTCATGTACCTGTTTTAGGAAAACCATGTGGCCGCCTCAGTTGTAGCAGTTAATCTAGCATCGCACGAAATATAGGACACAATCTTTCCATGAAAAGAGCCCCCTGGACAGCCGTGTATAATGAAGTGATATCACTTTAGTTGACAGATATGTATTAGAAGTTGCTCGTCATCGTGGATCGTCTTTTCAATATCAGAAGGCTGAGTTCAAAGAACACTAGTTTGGTCAGCATTGGCAATGCCTTGAGACACACCGGCAAGTGTAGCAGAAAGCCCTTTTGAAAAGTTTGATATCCTTCTACCGACAAAGAACAGATATAGCAGTAACAATGAACATTACAAATATATTTTTCAACATCTCCAGCAAAACTGTGAACACAACAGGAAATAAAATCAACAATACTCAAGAGATCCTATTGGGACAAGGGAACCATCTTCCTCTCGTGCTTCTGGGTGTTCTCTCCTGCCTGATCGTCTCCGCCAACTCCCTAGTGATTGCACTAGTATACAAAAATACGCAGCTGCGAACAATAACTAACTTATGTTTAGCATGCCTAGCGCTGTCCGATCTTTTATCGGGTCTGGTTGCCATTCCTTTGATATTTGCCTGCAATCTTTCGCCCATGCCAGATGGAATTGCCTCGTGCATCGCCATGGATCTTGCATCACGGTTTATCGCCATTTCGACCATATTGCATCTTCTGATTGTCACATTTGAACGCTATGTGATGATCATTTACCCTATGCATTACTACCGGATTGTGACCAAAAATAGAATGGCGGCCTCAATGGTCTTTATATGGATCTTCTCTCTGGCTGTATCGCTTATTCAGCTGATTTGGATCAGTTTTGGTTCCACCGAAACTGCAAACGAACGGCACAGTGACGTGATCTACAGTTACAGCTGTTTTGCAGGGCTCGTGGTGCTTCCATTAATACTTCTTGCAGTCGCCTACAGTCGCATATTCTTAATTTTGCGAGGTCAGCTGAAGCGGATACGTCGACAAGCGACTCGTGTAAGAGTCTCAAGGAGAGCCAGACAAAAACGAGGCCAAAAGCGCGCGGTGACCATTCTCGGGTCTATGATCCTGGCCTTTATTTTGGGTTGGTGCTCGTACTTTCTGAGCTCGATTCTGTTGGACGAGAATTTACTAATGCATCTCCCGCAAGCCGTAAATGTCACTCTCCTTTTCCTGAGGTATAGTACATCTCTTTTCAATCCTCTCTTGTACACTTTGTTCAAGGGGGATTTTAGAAACGTTTTACGATCGTACGTTTTTAAAAGTCCGCAGAATCACTTAGACGAGGTCCCTTTAAGCAGCAACGCTGGCTGAGCTGCAAGATTTAAGCAACGTACCTATACTGGCGCCTACCGGCGCGCACAGACTGGATGACTGGATGAAACTTTTCAAGATTCATATCCAATTCGATAGAGCGCCCCCAAATTTGACAAACCAATCTAGCGTATACGAGAAAGAGGATATTTTAAGGAATAATTTAAGTTATCTATTTGAGTGTTTTTCGAGGTTAAATTGATCTGTAATGTGTTCATGGACAATTGAACTCAAGAAAGCGTTCTCCCTTGTTGAACTTTTTTTTAAATTTTAGTTGTACAAGAACTAAGACTATTTTATTCCGTGCCTATTCTTTGTTCAGTGGGCTTTCAACCATTCCCCTGTGAGAAAAACTATTTAACAGTTAGATTATGAGCTGAATGTCGCCTCGTAAAAATAGAGAGAGAATAATCCAGTTGTTTTAGTAGAATTCTACATGTTAATGGAATTTCCTTCAAATAATGATTCCAATTATTTCTGGAGTTCGCGCGGACTGAATTGTTAATTTGTCGACAGTTGCAGTTTTTCGCTAATCCGTTTCTTTCAAAATTTGCGAGCTTTTTTTAATTCAAGAAACCTTTTCATTAGTCCCATTGTTTCTAAAAAGAGAAACGAAGAAAGGTTGCAATTCTGTCGGCCACACCAGGCCACTGCAGAGGTATAATGGTATTGGCTATGGCATAGTAGTATAGTGCAATGGCTCAGATCAGCCAATCAGTGTAAAATATTTGCATTAGCCTACTAGTAGAATTCTACTAAAGCTAGTTATTACTGTTTAGAGCGGTCTTCAATTGTAACTGAGTGTCGTAAACCAAAACTAAACAAATCACTAACTAATTAGACTTCTCAGCCTATCCCAAACTAAAGTGAAACCAAAACCAAAGTATTTGCCTGCGTTTCGACACAAAATTGAAAACCACTCTATCAACCATCGTTTGTATCCATAAAGCTGAAGTTAAAAGTATAAGTAACGTCTACATGTAGCTCGCAGTTTTTTTACTTTCTAGTACCTTTATCGAACAGCAAATAAAAAATATATTGAAGACATATCATATGATTAGAATTTTCATTTGATATGTTTATTACAGATTACATCTTCTTCTGGGTTTATAGTAATGTTAAATAAAGCATGTCTATATTGTGTGACATACATGCACCAAATATATTAATATACCGAAACTCAGACGATCAAAAACTTTGTTTTTTTTTAGTCTCGCGGGTAATGACCTCAGTATGACAACATTAAAACATACTTTAGGCAGAGCACAGAAATTGCATTGCATTTCAATTGTCTTCAACTCACTCCATTTTTCAACTAGACCTTATTTATAAAATAACGTGGATTTCCTTGAAGATTTTAAATCATTTCATGGTCTTCAAATCTGCATAGTTGGCCAGAGCCCGTTTCTCGAAAGCCATGGAAATTTTTCAGGCTAGTAAAGCCATTTTTAGGTCATATTTATTTAAAAACGGAGAAGTCCACACGTCTGAAACTTCTTGTGTGTCGGTTATCACAGGCCCGAAAAGTTTCCGGGGCTTTCGAGAAACGGACCCTTGGACAGCA
>JAEMPF020031041.1:0-19127 GCA_022496165.2 Catalaphyllia jardinei
AATTTATTTTTCAAATCGGCACTCTTAATCCTCACGGTATCAACGAAAGTTTTTCATTTAACTAATTTATTCTGTTTTTCACGTTGCCAGGCACCAACCAATAGCGTAGCTCCATATTTCTGTATATAAACCACACACAACACGAAGGGCTAGCGCTCGAAACGTCAGCTTCTGAATCTCTTCACGGTGGCTAATTCACATTATCAACTCAGTTGATAAAACCCAATTATCTTGTTTAGATAAGCAGTTTTGCTAATTCTATAGCTTTTAAAAAGACTAAAAGTTGTGAGAGAAGTTTATATTTTTCTACAAACACGATCGCATCTCTGTGTCACGCACCGTCATTAAGTGTAAACAGATATAACTTATCCACCTACGATCCTATGGCTGATGGAATAATAAACTTTGGTGGCTCGTCCCACGATAATATTCAAGGTATTAATCATCCACTTTTCGGCAAACAGCATATTTGGAAAGGTTTGTGTTTTCATCTTTATAATTTCGATAATCAGTGTCATTTAGGAAAGAGAAGAGAAGCCGATCGCATCATAGTTAATGGAGGGGACTGGTTAGTAAGCCCGGCAAACATCAAAGGAACAGACAAATACGCCAAGATTTATGTTGTAAAGTCCACCACCCAGCACAATCTTTTGTTTTACGCTCATACACTATGCATGAGTTACGTAACCAACACGTTGCTAGTGGTTAGTTCCTCAGCTCGGAGTAAACAATTATTGTGTTTTGTGCAGGGTTGAGGCCTAAAAACAGAACAATAACGTACAACAAAGAACTTTGACGAGTTTCATAACCATTCCCCTCTATTAACTATGATCACATCAATATATATCATGCGCCCAACATATAAGGGCATCTGACATGTAAGGGGGCCGGCATCTGACATATAGGGGCGCGGGCATCTGACAAATGGGGGCTCCTGACAATTAGGGGCCTCCGACATGTAAGGGCGTCGGACAAATGGGGGCTTCTGACAAATAGGGACGTTTTACAAAAAGCGGTATCTGACAAATATACTTCGCTAGCAGTCATACACAAAATGGGCTTAATTTACATATTAAACACAGTTAGGGAATTTTTTTATTTGTGATAAAAAGTCTATGATTTCAATTATTCGCCCTCTACTTTTTGTACTTAGCTAGCGCTTACCCACCAAAAGGGACCCTTTCACATCTTAAACACAGTTACGGATTTTTTTTTTTGTGATAAAAAGTCTATGATTTTAATTATTCGCCATCTACATATTACACTTAGCTAGCGCTTACTAAGAAAACGGGAGACAGTTACATATTAAACATAGTTAGGGATTTTTTTTCTTTGTGAGAAAAAGTCTATGACTTCAATCATTCTCCCTCTACATATTATACTTAGCTAGCGCTCACTAAGAAAAAAACGGGACCATTGACATATAAAACACAGTTAGGGAATTTTTTTTCTTGGTGAGAAAAAGTAGTCTATAATTTCAATCATTCTCCCTCTACTTACTATACTTAGCTAGCGCTTACTAAAAAAACGGGACTCATTTACATATAAAACACAGTTGTTTTGTAATCAGCCAAATGGGGTCGAAATGCAGGTAAATAATCGATTCAGTATCTTAGATTGCTGGAAACAGAGTTGATCAGAGTTATCTGCAGTGTGTTTTCTTTCACTCTTTTCTTACCTCTGCCCTAAAAACGTACAATTGAACTTGAGTTCTTCATTATGTTAACGTTTTAATGATTTAATAATTTGGTACAATCTGTTTAAAAATTATGCAAGTCTCCTATTGTAAATTTATTATTCATTTTTATATTTACTATTCATTTTTCATTTTCATTTTTTTTTTCTTTGTATGACTGTTCCGCCCAGACTAGCAATGCTATCTGCGGAACAGTCTTTTTTGAGCTGAATTTATACCAGAAATAAAGTTATACCGTATTATATCACTCAAGACTCTTGTCCTGCTAGGCCCGGGTCAATTAAAAGGGATGTGCCCTATTTCTGGTATCTTCCAAATTATTTTTATTTAGACCTTCATCTTTTTTTATCTATTTAAATTCAGGGGCAGCAGTTAATGTTACATCTACTGGATTATTCCTGGCTACCCATATAGTTATTTAGTAATAAAAAAAGTAATAAGTAATTATTATAAACAATGATACACTAGTCAAATGAATAATGACAATGACAACTCAAGAACTTTAAATGGTAAATACTGTGAGTGCAGGGTGGATTGTCTTGGCAAACTGACACCTTCATACTTTAACGCTTTCCTTCGAAAACTAAGCTTGCACACTTTCAACTTCATTTAGCCAGCCTATAGCTGATGTACAATTTGTAGTTCACCATCATAGCTTCAACCAACTCACCTTAGATATTGAGTGACATAGTCATTATGACTGTCTCTTATTTATTGAAATATAAAACATACTGGTACATATAATACCACTACAACCTGGACTAATACACACTGAAATACTGTTTTGAGAAATTTCCACCACCAGAAATCAAGACTGACACTTGAATAAAGTGATTTATTTAGTGTTAATGAACTGTCAGACTACCTAATATCTTTGTTGTGAAACTTCTTCACCACCATTTTGGAATTATTATCAGGTTAAACTTTTGTTAAATATAATTGTTAAATAAGTTTTTTGAGTTAATGGTATGTGACCAATCTGAACAGAACTTACCATCAAGCATTTTTGCTAACCATTTGCACAAATCGTTGACAAGAAAACTTTTCTGTGTAAATGATACGCAACCCAAATTTGCAGAATGCTGTGAACAAGACATTTTGCTCTTGAATATCATAATATGATAATATGTATTTATTGGACTTCAAGTGGCACAAACGTCGATAAAACTCCAAGAGACTACGTTGTAGCTAGTAATTGCTGCCGCAGCGAGTGAGCCTGAAGCGAACGAGCGAGGCAGCTCTCTAATCAGCAGAAGATTACATTATAGGGGCTCGCAATCACTTTTTCTTACCAAACGCAAGGAATTGTGGTTATGCGCAAATGGGAGATTTAGGATGCGCAGTGGTATGCGCAAGGAATTGTGGTTATGCGCGAACGGAAATATTTCAGGATGCGCAGTGGTATGGCGCAAGGAATTGTGGTTATGCGCTAATGGATGATTTAGGATGCGCAGTGAACCATGTGCTTGCTTGTTTCCTAAAGCAGTGTCAAATTGTGGTGTATAAATTGTATGCATCAACTTCATGCATCATGACGAATCGATGGCGAGGTGTGACAACGGTATTACCGATTACCAATAATCTAATAACATTGAACAACAAGCCGAAGAGACTGAAATTCGTTCTACCTTGTTCAGTTGTGTAAAACACTCACACAGTTCGTATTGCGTTGAACGATGTGCTGCACCGGCGGTAGCCCAGTTGTGTCCAAAGTATATAAATAAATAAATAATCAGCTACGAAGGCAATGCAAAGATTACTGCACAATCACAACAAGAAAGAAAAAAAAAAACAAGAGCGCGACCTGTGTTGTTTTGAAAACCATGCTACAAAAAATAACATACGCGCATTGAATGTCGCTTGCCCAAGACAACGAAACATTTATCAAATCACGTCACCTACAACATGTAATTTGCATACGGACAGGCAAACGAAGTTCGTCTGAACAGCTTTTCCATCTCGACTACTTTACTCTAGTTCGAACAGCTTATTCACCTCGACTACTTTACTTGGCGGCAAGTTAGTTGGTGGCGAGATGGTTTCTTGGTGGCGTGTTGTTTGGTGGCGAGACGGTTTCTTGGTGGCGAAACTCCCTGGTGGCGAGATGACCGGATACCGTAACAAGGGATAGAGACAATAAAGCACATACACATACGATTCACATCTAGCTCCCCTTTACCAAAAAATCTAAAGGATGGAAATCGAAAGATGTGGAAATTGAAAGATGTGAAAATTGTAGCCACAGAAATCTCACTTATAAATTCTGTACCGGTACGCATTAAATGTCTCTGGAGTGTTGACATTGTCGAAGACGAGTCCGGCATCGCCGGATATGTAAGAATGCTAAAACTTAAGTTTAAATTCATGTTCGGATGAAAAGGAGTAGATCGTAGCATGTATGAAATAAGTGTGTTCTACACTTTCCGTTTGTTTTAATTATTCTACAAGTTTTAGTAACGATGATTTCTCTTTATCTGATTGTTAAATGCAATGCATTCTGATAAAAAGTCATGAATTCGAGAATTCGTACTCCTTTTACATAGTCTTTTAATTTTAAATCCTGATTATGTTGCTGCTCGCTCGCTACGCTCACTCCGCAACAATTAACTTGACTTATGTAAAAATGTGTCTTTCCTTTAGTTCAGGGTCAATTTCTGCTTGCAAAACGTGTATTAAGTTCAAATTCTTGTAAAGAAAAGGGCACTTGCATGCAATATCTATTCACTCCCACAAAGCACCCAACCAAGAGAAAATGAGGGGACAGAGAGGGAGGCTCCCGGTCCAGCCTTTGGGATATGTCATGTCCACGGAAGTTATTTTTAGACGAGCGCATCTTTCTTCTAGCGGAAGTCTGTCTTCCGAGACGTCCGCATGTTGGCCAACCTCGGTCTGATGTTTGAAAGAAAAGCAAAGATCTCATGTAATGGCAGACGAAGTGTCACTGAGAACCTAAAAGCGAGGTAAGACTGCATGCCGACGTCTCGGAAAACAGACTTCAGCCAGAAAAACGGGACTTCCGCTGGGTTAAAAATAACTTTCGTGGACATGACATATCCCGGCCAACGCCCTGAGCCTCCCTCTCTGTCCCGTCATTTTCTCTTGACCCAACCCAATAACAATTTCAATGGATTTCCCTAGCATAACGATTCAAATATGTTGTGCAAATGAATTCTTCACAGTTCAGTTCATATAGGGTAACTGTTAGCATACTTAATTAAAGTTGTTCTCCCCTTCGGCAGCATTATTACCATTTAGGTATACTAGTATATAAAGTAAATGATCAGTTACATCTGTGTACATGTATGCTTCTCAGGCTTCTCTCCGTCCACTCAACCTTCCCACTGTACAAGCAACCAAACTAACAAAATAGGCTTAATATGATGCACGTGATATAGAATATACTCCTTTAGTTTCATTCAGACCTGTATTTTTGTGCCTTGTGCTCGTAGAGCTCAAGGCACTATGTTATCGTGCGTGCGTGTCTGTGACACTTGCCACTCGTGTAATATGTCATGAAGTGTCCTACCCTTAACGTTTTTTTTGCGACGTGTAATATGTCATGAAGTGTCCCCCCTTCACTTTTTGTGCCCAGTGCTCGTAGAGCTCAAGGCACCATATTATCGTGCATACGTGTGTGTCCGTAACTCGGATTTTTCTCGTATTCTTTCGCCAAGAACCCGAGACCACTTTCGAGCAGTGTCCGTTTGATTTTCGTATCCCGAGAAGACATGACGTAGATGGCAACTTTTGCTACGATCGCTCCATGTGCTCACGTTGCGCGTTTGTTCAACGACGCGTTGGTAAGTTTTGTATGTTTAAGATTTAACTCAACTGCATCGGGGCATTTTCGCGGGAAAAAAAATTCAAACCACAGCGCTGGTCAAAAAAACCATTTTTCACTACAAACTCATCGCGGCAAATTTGTAAATTTATATTCGTTTGAAAGGTCACTGACAGGACCTTTTTCAAGTAGTTTTTGCCTCTGAAACAAAAATATCCGATTGCACAATCACGCTTAAAGTGCCTATGAAGTAAAAAATAATTGCTGCTTATTTGAAAGATCTTTCAAAGTATAGAAGAATGGCTTTTTTCTTTTAAGAATATCTTTTTTCGTTTTAGAGATATTTACGTTTATGTGAGTAAAGTGATGACGTCATAGGTGGTTTCACTAAAACAGTACAACACTCAATCAAGAATATATCTAGAAATATTAGAGCGGTGTTCTTCAAACTTGGCATCAGGACTGTACATCACAAAAGAAGCAAAATGACATCCGTCCTGCCGTTGCCATGACAACAGTTATACAGCTGGTCCTGTTTTAATTAAGACTAAAATTCCCAGATTTTATCTTAAACAAGAATCATCCACTGACAACAATCTAATGGGGATAGTTAAGGCAATATGGGAACCATTTGAATGCAGAGCTAGACCCTCTGTCACACTTTAAAAGATTGCAAATGGGGATATTTGGTTTTTCACAGAAGGGGACTAGAACCGAGATTATTGCCATGACAACGACATAGTAGGTGTCATTCTGTTCCTTTTGTGATGTACGTCTCTGGTGCCAAGTTTGAAGAACATTGCACTAATATTTCTGGAGATATTCTTGATTGAGTGTTGTACTGTTTTAGTGGAACCATCTATGACGTCATCACTGTCCTCATTCGCATAATACAAAAAACGTAAATATCTCTTAAAAGAAAAAAGATATTCCCAAAAGGAAAACGCCATTCTTTTTTACTTTGAAAAACCTTTCAAATAAGCAGCAATTATTTTTTACTTCATAGGCACTTTAAAAGCACGCTATGCAAAGAATGTAATCTGAAACGATGACTTCGCAGCGATATATAACTTCTCCTTTAACATCACCAAACATCGGACAAAACCAGCACTAATTAGAATTTTTTTGTCACCCATCTGCCAACATTTGCGAGCAACCGAAGATTGTTACAGTTGATACTTATTTCACAATAACGGTTCTTGTTGTTGATGTATCATGTACATGTAGTCATTGCAGATGATACTGGTTTTCATATCACTAGGCACATGTAGTCATAGACTGCTATTTTTTGTAACATGGTACATGTTTAAAACAGTTACATAAGCTTTCTCAAGGTTACCTGATAAATGTTGCACTAATCACTTACATTTTCTTTGAATAAAATATCATACATAAACTGTAACAAGCAAACAGTGAGTGAGGCTTTCACTTCATTTAGACGACACAACATTTGCTAAACAATGAACTAAAATGCTTGACAACAAAACATACAGAATGATGCTATATTGTCCTAATCTATTGAACAGCAAATGATTCATTAACCCCTATCAATCAATTGTAAGCCTGCTGATAGCTAAGATACATGTCAGGAAGAAGCTTGATGCTTATTGATGCACCACCAACATTGTTAAACACTATAATACACAATAAACACTTACAGGGGTGTAAGTCATTTCATGGTTAAGAGCATGAATGAGTTGGCTCATAAGAGCCCTTTGATTCTACTAAGCTAGCGCTTACTAAAAAAACGGCTCCATTTACATATTAAACACAATTAGGGAATTGTTTACTTTGTGTGAAATAGTCTATGATTTCAATCATTCTCCCTCTACAGATTATACTTAGCTAGCGCTTACTAAGAAAACGGGAGCCATTTACATATTAAACACAGTTAGGGAATTTTTTTCTTTGTGTGAAGAGGTCTATGATTTCAATCATTCTCCCTCTACATATTTTTCTTAGCTATCGCTTACTAAGCAAACGGGACCCATTTACGCATAAAACACAGTTAGGTAATTTTTTTCTTTGTCAGAAAAAGTCTACGACTTCAATCATTCGCCCTCTACTTATTATACTTAACTAGTGCTTACCCAGTCAACTGGACCATTTACATATTAAACACGATTACGGAATTTTTTTCTTTGTGTGAAATAGTCTATGATTTCAATCATTCTCCTACTACTTATTATACTTAGCTAGCACTTACCAACAAAACGGGAGCCATTTACATATTAAACACAGTTAGGGAATTTTTTCCTTTGTGTGAAAAAGCCTATGATTTCAGTCATTCTCCGTCTGTATATTACACTTAGCTAACGCTTACTAACAAAACGGGACCATTTACATATTAAACACGGTTACTAATTTTTTTGTTTTTGTGAAAAAGTATATGATTTCAATCATTCGCCCTCTACTTTTTATACTTAGCTAGTGCTTACCGACACAACGGGACCATTTACATATTAAACACAGTTCAGCATTTCAGGTTTCATATCAGTTGAGAAAATGTAGGTTGAAAATTGAGAAATTTAGAGACGTTTGTATGACTGAGGGTATGCATTATACCCCCAGTCATACAAACGTCCGTAAATTTTTCAATTTTCAACTAACATTTTCTCAGCAGATATTACACCGAAAGTGCTGAAACTTTGCAGGGTTACTAAAGTAAGGTGTTCTTTCTAGTGCTGGTATACGTTTTTAATTTTGACTTATTTGAATTTTCGGCCGCCATTTTGGAGAAGGGTCTATTGTAAGACATACCAGGGTTTTTTT
This sequence comes from Catalaphyllia jardinei, assembly GCA_022496165.2. NCBI lineage: Eukaryota > Metazoa > Cnidaria > Anthozoa > Scleractinia > Caryophylliidae > Catalaphyllia > Catalaphyllia jardinei. The sequence goes on from JAEMPF020031041.1 coordinate 8,250, forward strand.
TAACTGAAATCGTGGTAACAAAATTCTCTGCCTCCTTTACTTAAGAAAAAATCATTTTTAAATGGTTCTAGTTTGCTGAAGGAAACATGTTATTTTAAGATATAAAACAATACAGAAATAAATTGTGTGATGACTGAATTCACGAGTATATAGTCCCTGAAATCCCCACAAGATTTCGTACTCTGTCATTCGTTCGTTCCTTATCTTGTTCATTCATTGTTGGACTTATCATATAACTGAAAAATATTACTTTATTGAGTTTGGCTGAGAGCAGGTTTATTCCCAATGTACTGAAACTTGACGCAAGCGGTTTCGTGATTTACACAGTCATGTAGCAAATGAGTAACCGTGCGAATGTGCGTGGGATTAAGGATTTCAACTACTCGTGATTTAAACTCGTAGTGTAAATTCTTATAGATTATTACTGCACTCAAATTTAAAGGGTTACTTATACTATAATGCGTTCTAAGAAAGACTATTTGATGGTTGCAACATATATGATCCACGCCGATTACGATGATCCATTCTACGGGGCATAAATCGATGGAATTCCTCGCTCTTATTGCTGTATAGTTTAATAGTACGGTGGCCCACAAGGGTCACTACATAAAAAAGGTCAACCGCATATTAGACACTGCACCCTAAACAAATAAAAAAGATTGCTGCAAATAAACAACGATGTTGCTGCAAATAAAAAAAGTTGCTGCAAGTAAAACAGAATTTGCTGCAAATAAAAAGAGAAATAGCTGCAAATAAAAAAGTTGCTACAAATAAAAAAGGTTGCTGCAAATACAAAATGTTGCTGCAAATAAAAAATGTTGCTGCAAATAAAAAAAGCGAGCTGCAAATAAAAAAAAAAGTTGCTGCAAATAGATAATATAATTGGTATAACTGGCCTTTTTCTATTATCAAAAATACAAAGTTGATTATTTTTCAATTCAAGGTAAATCTCAATATCATCTACACTAGAGATAAACTAAAAAAAGCTGACATAATAACAGATGATGTATGCCAACTATGTAACAGAGAACAGCTCACAATCCAGCATATGTTATTAAAGTGTTCTCATGTAGCTTTATTTTGGAATGAATTTTTTGACTGGTGGTCGCAGTTCACCAGCGCAAACTTTCATATGCCAGCCGCAACTCCTTTATACGGACCTACAAACTCATTCACACATCATCAACTCCTAAGTATGACTTTGCTGGCAGCAGAATGAACAAACTTTACTTTTCTCACTGTATAAGACACAACTTCGAAAGAGCATAATGACTGATATACATCGCAGTAAAAAGATAAAACTCCCAAGCTCTTTAACGGCAAAGAAATTTCGCTACAACCAACGTCTCAGTAGGGCAAATTAATTTACATACTTCATGTCAATACTTCCATATTAAAATTTCCAATCAGTAGCACCTGGCATTTATTTTTTTATCTATTGTAGTCCTAAGAGTGCTGTAATTTTCATTTCATATGTTATCTATTTTATTCTATGTTTTATTCAACGGTAAGTGCTTTCTATAACTAAAATAATATAAATAAGAAAAAAAGATACTAACAATAATAATAGTAATAATGCTGACAACGATAATGACGAAACTTCACGCATGATAATATCTTTCACTTAATGCTCACTCGCCTCGTTCCTTACCCTCCGAAGACTATAAGTGCGAAGACGACGCCTTAAACTACTTAAACTGATTGTAATGTTATGATATAGACTTAAATATTCTAGAATAACACCCTTGTGATTCCCTTGATGAAAATAACCCTTGATTATTTGCTTTTCCGATCTGTCGTCCGCCATTTTTATTCTACGCAACACGAGAGGAATACTGGGTACTAGTTTCATGTCACTTGTCTTGTCATGCGTAAACTTTTATTTGCAGCAACTTTTTTTATTTGCAGTAATTTTTTATTTGCAGCAACTTTTGTTATTTGCAGCAACTTTTTTATTTGCAGCAACTTTTTTATTTGCAGCAATATTTTTTATTTGTATAGGGTGCAGTGTTTAATATGCAGCTGATCTCTTGGGCCACTGTATAATAGTGATCATAGCTATGTTTAAAACAATTGTAATAAAAAAAAGCGCAAAAAGGCCTGCCTTGGAATGGCAACAGCACACATCAGCAGAGAGAATTTGGATGTGTCATTGCCCCTGATCCCATGCCCCTATCTGTCAGATGCCGCTACACAAATGTCACCCTATATCGGACGCCCCTACATATCAGATGCCCCTCGGCAGGTCACATGCCCCTAGTTGCTCGGCAACATTTTGGCAACTTTTCCTATTTCGAGCAACTTTTTTTTGCTTCAAGCAAGTTTTGCATTCTGAACAACTTCTAGTTTTCTAGATATCGGAGGAGCTTTTAGTGCTTTAATTGGCCATGCTTCCGTATTTCACAATGCTTCAGTAGAAAATTTGCGAATTTTCTGTGAAGAAGGAGAAGTTCCTCCCCCCTGGGGCAGAACATGAGTGAAAGGTGGATGCAGAAGGGCTTCTAGGTCAGCAGGATTTTAAATAAAATACAAAATGGCAGAGGAAGATTCACACTTCTCTGTTCCGATTTTTTTCAGCTGCAGTGACAAGTGGCATTCAGATCCTTTGAGGGTGGCTGCATAGGCAGGGATAACACTGAGTACTCCTGCGAAAGCGTATTGTGAACAAAGTATTTAGCGACGCTGGGTAAGACACAAGATTGCACAGAAACGCTTAGAAATGTTACTTTTGTTGTACAGATTGCATATTTTTACTTCAGACCAAATAAAAGAATGGAGGTACAAAAAAAGGTTTTGCTTTTTTTTTAGCAAGTTTTCAATTTTTAAGCAACTTTCGTTACAAAAAGGAACTTTTGCTTTGTTTGGTGCAACTTTTAAGCAACTTTTTGGGCAAGCTCGGGCAACTTGTAGGAAGCCCTACATGCCCCTAAAGGTCAAACGCCCCTAAAAGTCTAACGAGACGCCCCTATTACTCAGATGCCCCTATTTGCCAGACGCCCCTGTATGTCAGATGCCCCTATATGTCAGACGCCCCTATATGTCAGATGCCCCTATATGTCAGATGCCCCTATATGTCAGACGCCGCTATTTGTCACACGCCGCTATTTGTCAGACACCCCTATTTGTCAGACGCCCCTATATGGCAGATGCCTAAATAAAAATGATTATCGAAATTATGAAGATAAAAACACAAATTAACCTTTCAATATATGCTGTTTGCCGTAAAAGTGGATGATAAATAATACCTTCAATCTTACCTCTCTACATGTAAATATGTGTACGTGAAACGAAACGGAAGAGCCACCAACATTCTCAACTTCAACATTAACAGCACATATATTTTTATGGCGGTGCGTGACACAGAGATACGATCGTATTTGTCGAAAAATATAAACCTCTCTCAAAAATTTTTAGTTTTTTTTTTAAGTCATAGAATTAGGAAAACTGCTTATGTAAATGCTCGTTTGTTCAGTACACCTAATTAGTCGCCTAGATAGCCAAAGTAAGCTCCAGATGTTATTGTTTACACTATTCAGTCACGTCAGGCCGCCATGCCATGCAATATAATAGTCCATACTGGGCTCTGTACATTTCTGCGAAACATTTAGTGAATATCGTAAGTTTGAGTAAACGGAAAGACCTGACCCTAGGGAAAATAATGATCTTCTTTATATATTTTTGTATATTTCATTTTACAGCACAATTTCTTTACTTCATCCACTGAATGGTGTTTTATTTCTTCTTTTTTTTACTGCGTGATATTGAAAACTATCTATTGTATTCTTGCATACAATAAAGTCTCCTTCGCAGCCGTATATTGGGTAGAGGAGTTGTCTGACAACTCTAATAACGGCCGAGAATTGTAGAAACATGAAGAATTGTAGAAACATTTTCTGTAATCCAAAAATTGAGGCATGCATTTTTGTTTACGTTTTGCTTACAGTTCGACAATGGAGTATAGCGTTTCTAGGAAGGCAGCCATCATAGCTTTAATTCTACATATGCGATGAAATCCAGTCGACCTCATAGGATTTATTTTTACTTTTAGAATACATTTCTGTAGCATGAAAAACCTTTGTGTTTTTAAAAGAATAATATGAAAACTTCTTTTACCCATGACGTCGGTAAGCCGGCTAGCTTAGGCAGCCTCCCTCCAAGCAAACAGTCAGTTCGAAAACCACTTGCCTTCTGTAAAATTGCTTGTGTATCCACGGTGAATGCTGATACACACCACCGGCAGTAATAATTCACCAGGCACCCATATTGACCTCGCGTCTTCCATTATAATGTTTATTGCCATTTTTGTCCTGTGAAAAAGATGCTCCTGCAAGCTAAACGGCTCTTAATGATAGCTCAGTATACCTTACTTGGTCATCTTCGAGAAAAGTTGAGGGTTACACTGTCAACATATTTACTTGGTTACGCGACCAAAGTCTTAATTTGAATACGACAGGGCTCTGTGCCGGATTGAGCCCTGCGGTCTTCAAGGTTTGCGGCCACCGATCCTCAGTAAACGTGTCTTATGATCTACGGTTTGAGGTCCACTGTAGTGCAGTCTGCAGTCTGCAGTCCCTGAACTCTCCTTTCTTCCCGCCCCTAATATAGGGGCTGAACCCGGGCAGGCGAAAGAGAGTGCAGGATAACTTGCATGCGCATGCTCAGAACGCCGCCATTTGTTCCCCCCAAATCGGGGGAAAAACCAAATTTGGAAGTATTTTCCAGATTTGGCTTGTGGCGCGATTTTCTGAATGATAATATACAAGCAAAAATTTCTACATTCAGATTGATTAAAAACATGTCAATTAATCCCGTGAAATTTCACCAGTACCACGCTATACAACATTCGATTTGTTGTTTATCACAGTATCAAAGATAACGAAAGAAATCTTTGCCAAGATTTGTTGACAATTGAAAACACCGACTCGGACTTGAAAGTGCACGCGTTGCATTATGCAAATGAACTACTTGTACGCGTCAGACTTTCCTTTCAAAAACTTTTGCAAACTCGCTTAATATGCAGAAACAATACGAAAAATTGTTTGGGAAAAGAGTAATGACGCATACTCGTTGCCGATGCGATATAAGTACAAACTACGATAAACCATGGCCATATTTCGACGGTTACGTTTTTTCCACAATATCAACGTCAAAGAAATTGTTTTTTTCAGAGCGCGAGCTGAAAAAGGCATTGCGCGACACATTGACGCGAGCAGCGTGGTTGGGACCTAGTAATTTTTGATTGGTTCGTTCTGAGCATGCGCATTCAAGTTATCCTGGACTCTTCTTTCGCCTGCCGGGTTCAGCCCCTATATTAGGGGCGGGAAGAAAGGAGACTTCAGGGACTGGACTAGCAGGCTGCATGCTGCAAATGTCAGACACCGAATGCTAGCAGATTTGTTTATTTTATCTTGTGACAATAAAAAAAAACCTGTGCTGTGCCGCCTTATTTTCGTAATTTAATCATTTGTTGTCTTTGTTCCTTAAATAAAATATATTTGAAAACATTTTAAATAAAACCAAATACCATGTGAAATACGGCGTTACCCTTGCAATGAGAAACCGAGGGAAAGTAACATAACGACATAACATGTGACTTCTCCTGACCGCAAAGGTCATTTGACTTGTTTATTCAGTGAACGGGACAGATTTATTTTAATGCCCATGAGTCGACATAAAGTATATGGATATGAGAAACTGATTCGCTACGTTTTGAAATGTGTATTCTCATATTTTTAAAGGACTCTCGACTAAGCAGGACGATCAAAAGAGCCACAATGCAACTGCGTGTGCAACAACAAATATAAACATTATCGACCTTGTGCTCGCTGTGTTACTGGGATTATTTTACAAAACAACTCAAAAGGACACTGGGAAGTTAAAATCACTTTTTTAGCAGCAGAAGGAACGTAAATTACGGCCAGTCGTGGTTTCCTCTTTTACAACTGTTTACTTCCAAAGAATAACCTCGTGATTTGCATAAAATTGAACTCGCTTATTTGCCGTAACATTTCATTTTATTTACGGGGAACGTTTTAATTCCCAGAGCTATGACTTTTCTGGTGAAAAATAGAATAACCAAGGTTTCCTAAAATGTAAATATTTCGACCAAATGATATATACCAGAGGCCATTTATACTAGTCAAAGTTGGCCTTTCTTTGTTCCTTCCCATGCAAGAGACAAATAGCGGCTGTACAAATGCCCTTTGTTAAAAAGCTGCGAACAAAACTTCAAGAAACGTATTACACCCAAAGGTATGTTTTGGCGAAATAAAAGAAAAATCGATTTTTCGTGAGTGTCTTCCGATTCTCGACATTCTCAGAAAGTCGCTCTTAATATTAAATGATTGAGATTCTTAAGAATGACATTCCAAAAACATGTAGCCATACAAGAATGATTTTGTATAGCTTACAGCATTTTTTAAAAGGCTTTGCAGCTCCATATGAGAACTATTGCTGCAATAGCCACAATGTAAATGTAAACATGACACTGTTTTGAGGAAAAAAAATCCTGCAAAGAAATGAGGAGAGGAAAAAATATCCTGCAGAGCATTTAGGAGGGAAAAAAATATCCTGCCCAATAGGTTGCTAGAAAAAAAAACTTGCTGGCCAGAAATCAGCCTTTGGGACGCCTGTGGTAAAACCGTTTTTCGTTCACCTGTATCAAAAAATAGGCAGTCTATGACTACATGTGCCTAGTGATATGAAAACTAGTATCATCTGCCATGACTACATGATTCAACAACAACAAGAAACTTTATTGTGAAATAAGGCTCAAGGGTAACAATTCATAATTGAACAAGAACTTCGGTTGCTCGCAAGTGTTGACAGATGGGTGACAAAAAATTCTGATTAGTGCTGGTTTTGTTCGATTTCGCTGATATTTTAACACGATGAGGACTAGATTTTACTTTTGCCGATGTTTGATTAGCCTCCTACGCATGCGTTCTTAGCCTTGTCACGCGTTCCTCCCCACGAACGTCTGGTCAACGGACAGGCCACTTCCGTTCACTGGCGGTTGGTTAGCCTTTGCTTCAAAAGAACCAATCCGCTGTTCTATTAATATTGACATCTCTGTTGTTTGCCAGGCTGTTTGCCATGTGCTGTTTAGGCTCATTTATATTGCATGATATTTGCCTTCGAGGGGCAAAATGTGGAAAATAAGAATTTTCCGTGAAATGTTGCTTACTTGCATTTAATATTGTGGCGCTGGGCCCGGTTGTTTCATTAGGACTATTTGTAAGTAGAGCGTCTGTTGCTTCTTATCACGCATATCATATTTACCCACGTCCGGTTTTTTCTTCGGATACGCCGTAGCTTTACTTCGAGAATGCTACAAGTAGCCTGTGTCACAGCCGCCTCTCCCCGGGGAGAGGCGGCTGTGACACAGGCTACGCCATCTGCAGGTACATGTTTACAGTTGAATTTCAGTCTAATTTTCGATAACAGCTAATTTTTCAGCTAGAAGCTGTGAACAGTTAGTGGTTAGCGATACGCTGCTATTCTGCAATTGCTGGTTTTAGCACACTGAGGCTATGCTTCTGTGACCACCTGACAGATACACTTTTAAGGCGGACCCCGCCGCTTGCTTTGCTCGCTCATGAGGTCGACTTGGGCAAGGTAGCCTTAGGAATAAGAACCTGATCCATTATTAGTACGAGGCTCATCCATCGGATTCGTCTGCAATATGCACGTGCGTTCAGTACAGAACTCCTATATCGCAAACGTTATTATCTGGTGTAAAGTGTTGTATCTTTTGCGTTGTTTTCACAGAGGGTCTGATTGAGTTCAGTTGTGGTATAGTGTATATGTACCTTCCTGGAGACTCTTGCTTTCTTGTTATTATAACTTTAATTGATTTATTATAACTTAAATTGAGCTTGTGGTTCTAATACTCACAATCCGGCAAATGTCCAATGCCTGCGCATTTATCGTGTTGCTAGACTGTGAGCGAAAGTTATGTTCTCTCGTGCAGGTACCGGAGTACTTGTCAGATACATGTATATTAATTTAGCTAAATTGCATTGTCATCGCTGAACCAACAGAAGCTTTTAACGACCAATACAAGGCAGAATCTCTGCTTTAACTAAAATTGTTTCGGCAAGGACTTAAATAAGTGAGACTAAACCAAACTGAAATCCAGCTAGGACTGAATGAGGGTTGTCCAATACTCGCATCTTGTTTCAAGTAGTCAAGGGCAGGTTTAACCCTTTAATGCGCAATATTGACTTATAGATTTTACTCTGTCTAACGCCAGACGACTTTACTTGTCAAAGGGAGACCCCTTGCGCACTAAAGGGTTAAAAAACTATCTCCTTTAACCCTTTAATGCGCAATGTTGACTTATAGATTTTACTCTGTCTAACGCCAGACGACTTTACTCGTCAAAGGGAGACCCCTTGCGCACTAAAGGGTTAAGATCGTTCAAGTGGTACCACTCGTGCAAGTCCTAAGGATTTATGATTAAGATCACTCGGATCATGGTGCATCAAAGGAACCAATGAATCCACTCATTACAAATATATATATATAGATTTGCAGAGTTGGATTATTTGGTCGAAGACAAATAATCCAACTCTGCAAATCTACACATCGCTCTAGTTTACCTATTGAGCACTTTAATAGCTGATGAAATCTTCAATTCATCATATTATTATATTATATATATATACATATTTATTAAAAACTGGATCATTGGATAATGCAACTCGAGAGTTTTCATTGACTTAGCGATCATGGTATATGAGCCATTATACCATGATCTACGACAATGGCGAGCATATGCGTAATTTTTTGGGCCTTCATATTTTTATTCTAGTCTAGTTTTCTATATTTTGGGGGCGTTTTTAATAAAACTATTATTCCACTTGCGCTTGTTGGAAATGAAATGATTATAGCCAACGAGGCGCGTATCTATCATCTCATATCCAACGCGCGCTCATGGAATAATTGTTAAATATATTATTTATGCACATTTTAAAGGTGCATCCATCTATTTATTTATAACATGATTGATAAACAGCCAACAACGTGAATATTTATGCTCCTCTTTGTTTCAGCCTCAAAAATATAACATTTTCCATTTCGAATTGTTTGTCCTATATTAAAAATATAAAAAATACAACAGTTAATTAGTAGAAACGTGCTTTAAGAGTGAGCAGGTGATTCTAACGAAATAGGAAATTATATTGAACTGTCATGTCCTGATGACGTAAAATAAAATAAATATACGCGTTAAATGAAAAAAGCTTTTAATGATGATTTGAATTCTCTGAGCAATTATCGGTTCGATATTTTGCGCAAGAAGAAAGAAGCCGTTTTGGTGTATCAGCCGGCCTTTCCGCAGAAAATTTCGACGTGGAAACGTCAAGCGAAAGGTATAAAACGTCAGCTTGAAGCGACATTTTTCTGAACCCAATGTAAGTCAACAAAATGACACTCACCAAATTTAAATTCATATTGTCCTCCATATGCCAAATAAATATTTTTACCCGCTTTGTTTTGTATTTGCAGAGTTATTGGAGAGAACCTCGATTAAAGCCGACTTAACCCAACACAACATGAAATTCGTCAGCAAAAAACTGATCTCTAAAGTTCTTGGATGTATGGTTTTATGGCAAATTCAAGTTTTTAACAAAGTCGTAGGTAGGTGCTAATGTAATCTTCAAATATGTTACACTGCGTTAATTTTCAAGTTTCATGTCATCAAACTGTTCTGTAGACGTTCGAAGTGTCCTTATACACGAGGTGTTCGTATTAAGTTTCGTATGTAGTTTGAGCGAAAAGGCGTCCAAAGTTCGTAGCCACAAGAATAGCTTATAGTAAATGGTGTAACCGAGACGGAGTACAATTACAGCCGTCACAAAAACAATGTGATGCAAATTTTTGCGAAAAAACTTTTAATTTTAACCTCGAGCGTAGAGACCATATTTCAGGTCAGGTCTCTGTTTACCCTGGTGACTTAAGTAAGTCTGGCAACTTAAAATAACAATTAGAAACGGAACAGTCTTAATTAAATCTTTCCGTGGTATTTGAATTGAAAAACCGAACATTTTTTTAACCAACACAAATATTATGTTTCTTTACTGACAAGAATAAGGCAGCTGACAAGATGATGGTGCTCGCATTAGGAATTTGATTAGCAGTGGCAATTACAAAAATGCCTGTCTTTTCGTTGATTCTAAGAACCAATATAAAGTACCTTCAAATTTCATTAGTACACTAAAAAAGGGAGTTTTCAATACAACAATCAGTTTTATATGCGATACCATTGTCCCTGTCGTGGCAAAACGGAGAACAACCTTTTGTTATCAAATAATCAGTTCTCTCTTCCATTAACTCCCTTCACACGTACTCTCCATCTAATTTTCAGTGTGGTTTTCCGTTCTAAGATCTTGACCTTTATGTTTAGAGATACTCAGTTACTCCCATCCAGTTGTTCTCGTAACCTCTACTGCGCAAAACTTAGTAAGCACATAGTTGTGACAACCTACACGGATTACTATTGTTAGACTTGCTACGAGTATTGTTAATGTCATACTAAATTAAAGAGTAAGAGATCGTTCAAAACCATTCCTTTTTCCTTCAAAACTTCAGCGACTGCAAAAAATGAGTGACAACAGGAGCCCATTACTAGGAGTCTGCAACTCCCATAATAAGCAAATGCAACGGCATTTTTACAGACCAATTTTAAGATATTTTTCCCGCTAAACAGGCCAGTTCAGGTCTACATGAGCAGGCTTCGGAAAGGATAAACCAGTGCGGCCTCACGTGAACATGTCGACACCATGTCGACATTAGTCCGTGCTTGTGATTGCAATTGGTCACTGAGGGCCCTGTGCGACCTGTGCGGATCTGAATTTGAAATAATAATAATAATAA
>JAEMPF020017687.1:0-17500 GCA_022496165.2 Catalaphyllia jardinei
AATAGTTAAACAACTAGAATTTCTAAAGAGATTTTTAAATATATTGTGAAATGTTAATTATAAGAAAGAGTTTCTACAAAAAAGGGTTACTACAAAAGAAACTGTAATTACCAGTACTACATGTATGACTGGCTGTTTAAATTGCAAAGGAAAGCCTAATTTTCCTTAAAAATTTAATCGAAGTCTACAAATATTTTCAAGCCTAAAAAGGCCTCTTCGTAATGGGGGCCCCCCCCAAAAAAAAAATTAGTGATTAACATTTTTTGCCATTTCAGTCCTCAGCGATACTTTGTTTAAACATGAATATTACCTTCTGTATCATTGAACGGGTCGCATACAGGCGGTTGACGCATGACAATTGATGCGCAACCGCATTCACGCTTCATCATTTGTGCAACGCAGGCTCTTGTACAGCCCTATGTAAAAAAAGGACCATATCCGGAGTAAATTCTGGGCACGTCCGTCAAACTACAGGACTTCCATCTTTATTTAAACATATTGCTGGTTTTCAACGTCACGCCATTCAAAATAGAGCAAAATCAAAATCAAAACTGCTCAATAGATAATGCCCAGACTCTGGAAAAAGAAAGAAGGTTAATATGCTAAGCCCCTTGCCAAGATTCAGGTCACATCAATTTTGCTTACGCAAGATCTGCGGAGAATTGTTTTACCCAAATTTATAGAGATTTGTATGGAGACGCTATGCTCTGATGAGCTCCAACATGGCGGCCGGAAACCAACAGAAACATTTTTTTGCTACAAAAGCGTAAATTTGTCTCTTGAGGAACTCAAGGACATTAAACTAATACTATTTACCTAAAACATGAACTGTTCAGATTGCCAAATTCCCCGAAACAAGTCACTTTTTTAAGCAACATGGCAGCTGTCTCGGCCGTCATGAAATTCAGCGTCACGCAAAAGCTCATAAATTCAAGCGTAGTCTATCACAAAACCAAGGATCCATTCTGAGCGAAAATTTGTACGAAAAGTAGTTTTCAGCTGCTCTTATACGTCATGAAAGTAAAATCTCAGAAAGATCAATAGTTTTCTAGTCAATCTCGTTCCTAGAGTCCACGTGCCTTTTGGTCAGCACCAAGACACGGAGCTCTGGAAAATCGTTCCCACGGCCCTAGTGTCTTTGATTTTAAAATTTGATACTGCTGTTCTTTCGAAGCCAAATTTCGACTTTCCTAGTTTTTCCAGTGGGTATTAAATGCCTTTATGAAACGTATCCACATCGACTGTATCTCTAGACACCATGTAAGCCAAGCCACACATGCGCCGTGAAACCGGAAGTCCTAAAATCTTGGTCTCTGGAAAATAATTATTCCAGAGCTCCATGTCTTGGTGCTGACCAAAAGGCACGTGGGATCTGGGAACGAGATTGTTTTCTAGTTTGAATTCTAGTGACGTCATCTGAAAACCCCCAATTGCAAAAGCAAATCTCACCGTTTGTGAGTAGGTGATATTGTCGGTACAGTTCCCGCCGTTATAAGGATAACCCAACATAGATATGTTTTCCTAAGAGAAAAAATAAGTAAGTAACTTGCATTTAGGCCCTGTTTACAAGCAGGTAGTGTTAAGCTAGTGCTAGGGTTACCCTAGCAAGAGGGTTACCCTGGCACTCGCACATTTCTTCTTATTTTCAACGACGCATTTACAAGGCAGTTAGGGTTACCCTAGCTGACTGCTAGGGTTACCCTGGCACAAGGGTAACCCTAGCGCCTTGTAAATGCTCTGCTAGGGACAACTCGCCTACCCGGGACAACTTTACTTTGGATCCCAAAAGAAAAATATGATCACAATACTGACAAAAACAGCGAATTATGACCCAGAAAACATCAAGTTCTTTCACAATTTGTCAACATTTTGCTTTTGAAATAAATTATTTTCCAGTTTTGTTATCTGTTCGTGCTTTAATTGCATGGTTACCAAAGCGTAACAAGCGTAAAGCTGCCTCGGGCAGTAGGGTTACCTGTAAGTTTTTTACTTCGTTGCGCGAGAAATGTTCGAAACTTGAACAACCGGAAAAACAACCTCGTTCCCAGGGTCTCTTATCTTACCGTCCCCTGGGGCGAGCGAGGAGAGAACCTGGTTGGGTCTGCTCACGTGTTTCCCAGAATCTGGGAGGTTACAATTAAATTGTTGAAGGGAGGGGCGCGCTAGTAGGAATTTTGTCTATACTTAGCCTGGTGGTGATATTTTGCCAACTCCTAAAACTTATCCATCATCTGATAGTGGAAATCCAAGTTGCTGTAGGTTGTGTGGTCTGGTTCAGTTAGGAACGTTTCGTATTGTAAAAATCTGTTCAAGAAGGCAAAAGAATAATTGCACGCCGCCGTCAAGGCTGTGTATGGAAGATCTTCTTGGAGCCATCTTTAACGCGGAATGAATCAAAATCACGTCTACTATGGAAGTCTTGCGAGCGGTGATTGAATGATTTTAGAATGTTCAGAGCCTTGATCACTGAAAGCCGAAATCATTTCGAAAGGAGCGAGACGGTGAAAGATTCACACAAATGTTACTGTGCCGAAGAGGATGGCCGACTCGTCGCAGTCTGCTTTTTGCTTTTGCCATCGTAAGGATTTATATCCGGCCGAATGGAGGCTAGAAAAAGAAAAACGCAGTTTTATTGTGTCCTATATAATAAGTCAATGTACGTGATGGGCCTACAAGACTCCAACGGTTCTAGACAACTGTCTATAACTGTGAATTTGCTGTTCTGATTTAAATTTCGATCTCTTGACCTTTCCTTGCTTCGCGCGTGTTTCTTAGGGGTACTTTATGCCATGCTATTAGGATAAATGCAAGTTATAAGTAGAGTGAAGCCTTTTGACCGCATTATAACATTTTTAGAGGTCATGGGTCTGCATGGTTTCGGCTGTTAACTGCGCTTCACAGAGTTTGACATCTCTGTATTTAATCATGTACTTATACTTTGATTTTGCTCGTTTCTATTGTAAGATGTGATTTAAGGTTCTAAGCATTGGCTCTCCAGGGACAAAGATTAATATATTCCATGCGAACATATTTTTTATCTGCAGTCTATGTTGTGACGCCAAACCGGGCTATTCAGACTGTTTGCAAGCACAGTGTGTTGCGTCTAATCACGAATATCATAGTTATCTTTGTCCAGCTTTTCCAGTCAGACTGAAGTGGCTTTATTTTGAGAAAGCTGTACGTTTATCTAGAGACATTCTTATGTTTTTTTTTTGGATCAATCTGATCACGTGCATTCAGAGGAGATACAACAGTGAATAACTAACACTTCGACTTTCCATAAATCCAACGGGTACAACGGCAACAACATCATGGCCACGGTAAAATGTCTCGAGACAGACTTGCCTAAACTTTAGGTAAACGTCGGAATAGATACTATTCGAAATTTTGGCCCAAAGGCTATTGTTAAACATCGCGGGTAGTATAGCGGTCGCAGCGCGACAAAGCTCAACGCGACAAAGTGCGTGATTACAGAGGACCCCTCCCTAATGTTCTCAATTGTCAAAGTAGCACTGGACCAGACCCAACCAGGGTCTCTCCCCGCTCTCCCCAGGGGGCAATAAGATGAGAGACCCTGGGAACGAGATTGCCGGAAAAATTGTTATTACAGAGCAAAAACAAGGAATATTACTGAAACCTAGAGCCTATTCGTTTCTATGGGCTATAATCTTTCAGCAAAGGGATTTCAAATTGCCCAATCTTGGAAATAATGCCAGGAAATTGAACCGCTACCACATGATCTCATACTCCTCCCCTGGCTCCAAATGCAGAGTTTTAGGTTATCTATATACAAATTCTACAACTTCAACTACTCAACTTCTTTTCTTCCTAAAATATGTTGTTCGTGTACCTATTACGAGTAAAATACACCAATAAAAAGTGTGTGGGGGGTGGGGGGGTGGGGGTCACCGTGCTCGTTTAAAAGAAAAGGAGCATTTATCTCGGTATCGAGCTTAGTTTGAGGGAAATCTCTTACGTTTTGTACGCTCGCACGTTGATGTGCGCGCACTGATGACACAAAAATCGTGCGCAGTAGGAATGCGCAATGCACTAGGGAATCATCTTAACTTGTTTTATTTTACTCGGTATAAAGTAGTGCAACATCAGTTTAACAAATTGACGTCCGTTTTTCATGCGTCATGTCCTGATATTGATCACGAATTTTGTCATAACACTGTCAAAGTAGCTGTGGATCAACGATTCACGGTGATAGAGGAGTGGATCCACAGACTACTTTGACAATGTTACGACGAGACTAATCATCAATAACAATGACAAACCCCTGAAAAACTGACATCAATTTGTTAAAATGATGCTGTCATTTATTTTCTACGTGTTTACCCTTTCCTCTCTTATACAATTTTTATCCTAAAATAAATGTATTCAATGAAAAGGAACATATATTGTTTACAGTTATTTTATTTTGCCCTTTCCACTTTCCTTTCATCGCACTGTATGTTGCATTTAATCTTGACGAGGTCCCAGTATTTGAGTATCTCGCTTGGTCCAAAACATCTCGTATCCCTTTAATTGCTGTTCTAACAATTTAAAGCGTTTTTCCAACTCGATTTAACGAACTGAAGTTTGTTTTTCATGCATCTGATGTCGTCATAACATTGTCAGAGCAGGCGATAGCCGAGTGGACTACTTTGACAATGTTAAGACGGAATTTATTGTCAAGAACAGCACAGACGCATGGAAAACGGACATCAATGTGATTTTTACGATAACAAATTGTCAAATTGTCCACTCTCGCTGGTGGCCACGTCACTTAAATTAGAAATTCATGTGTCTGTCCGCATTTTGACAAGAAAAATAGGCCAATAAGAGCGCGAGAATTTCTGCAGTTATCGTAAAAATCTCGTTTCTTTTAATCTTTATATTCCATTACCAAATAGATTCGATGTTGCCTTGCCTCTGTTCAGTAACAGATCACAGATGACGTCAAAATGTGGTAAGAACAAAAACGTGGCACACGAGGCGACAGCTGAGTGCGTCAATAATTGCGAAATCTTGAGGAAAATGGTGGGAGAATAGCACCAGTTTTTGTCATCAGAGCAGCCCTGTGAGCTGAAAAGCTTGGACGTTGCCTTTAATATTGCAGTAGTTGAAAAAAATAGCTAGGAAAACTCGTGGTTGGAGTCAACACTGAAGGTCATTCAATTAGGTTCGAGTTTTAAATGGAAGTAGCGTTAGCGACGCGGTGGAAATTTCAAACATTGCAAACAAAAATCGCCAAACTCTGAGTCATCCGAAGTCATGGTGTAATGACAATATATAATATACCATCAATTTCCCCTTACCCCAATAAAACTATACATAATTCTGAATCCCGATAATTTTTACCCAATATCCAGGATCCAGAGAACCGCTAATATGACCTGTGGAGAAGTAAAATGTAGACACAAAGACAAATGCGCGATCTGGCGCTCTCATTTTTTACGCGGCATATAAAAAGCCACTATTTTATCAGCCACATATGATGTAAAAATATTAAATCATTAACGAGCATAGGAACATACCGTGTGTAATGACACATAGACTGCAGAGCCCGGAGCAACAAATATGCTGTTTTCGTCAACAACAGGTTTAACATGAGGTGAGTGGATAGTAATGAGTGCACCAACTGAGTCAGCCAAAACACCAGAATACTCATTGGCGTCAATAAACAACATCAATTTTAAACCTTCAAGAAACACACGCAAGTCAGCACATAGATGTATCGCATTTAAGCCCAAGGATGGCTTTACCTCGGTGTAAAAACCTGTGAACTTTTTCTTTGTTTTGTAGCTATTGTTAGGGTTAGAGTCTGTAATGTTGACTGCTTTGTTTTCTTTGCTTTACGACACTGGAGAGTGTTATAGGTTCTTACACAGAGCATGAGTACAGAGGATGGAAGTACAATTGGCCTTGCTGATTGATCTATTCTAAACAGCGTTCAACTTGTAAGCATTGCAAGCCTTTCCTAAACTTACGAGGAAACTTTTTTGAACTGCCAAATAATAAATAGTCACTTGACTTGACGTCTCCAAGGTAACTATCGTAAAATCCAACGTTAATTAAAGCCCCAGTCTTCCATAGCACTCTCTAAATATGACGTCTTTCGTGGTTAATGTGACGTCATCATTAAAAACGCCATGCCAGGAAGCTAGTATTCTTCTATCTGACACTCAATTCCTCCCTACAATCGCATTATTCCTGTCTTATTGTAATGAAAATAATCGTACTTTACCAAGAAAGAAGTGCTCTGTACTTAATAATCGCATAGGTAAATAAAAATGTATTGATCATAGTCATGTTACTAGAGCCAACCTTGTCTGTGACCTGGCTCAGTCACACGTGCTTTAGAGCCGTTGAACGTGAAGCAGTTCCCATACACCAAGTCAAAAAAATGGGAAAAATCTCTGAAAATAGTCAATAAAAGTACAAAATTCACTTTGCTTCAAAGACTCTCATGATAACTGACTAATGTATATTATAAATAAGATGTGTAGTCTGTGAGTCTTTCAAGACAATATTGTTTGTTTTTGTAACTTGAGTATAAAATCAAAAGAAACGAAACGTTACCTTCTGTTATGTCACGTTACGTTACGTTACGATTAGTTACAGTTAGGTTAAATTAGATTTGATTGGTTAGATTAGGTTAGATTAGGTTACGCTAGGCCAGGTTAGGTTATGTTTGGTTATTATGTTAGGTTATTATGTCGTGACATGTCATGTTATTATTATTATTATTATTATTATTATTATTATTATTATTTTACTTTAAACATTTCAGGATGCAACGCAACCACTCACCTGTGGGAACAATTGAGATTGCGCTGATTTCCAGGAAACGTACATTTAAAAATCAGCTCCTCTGCTAGATGTCCAATTTTTGAGGCATTTTCTTTGTAATCCCTCGAGATATTCACGAGTAGATGATGTTTTATTGAATCCCTGTTGTTACCTACTTAACAAAATCTCAAGTTAAATGCAACTCACGAATCACAGCATCTGAACGAAATTACTCAGGGTGGACTTAGGGTGGGGCGTAGATTGGGTGGCTAGCTAGCCCCCGCCTCCTTGAGGAAGTAAAGAAAAAACAAAACAAACATAGAGTCAAACATACAAATATAGATTGTTGCAAGTATAGTAAAAATGAAGGGGAAAATCTTGGCAGTCATCTCAATGTAATTTCTAGTATTTGCAGTGAAACAGTTTCAAATAAGAAAGAAAGCGAAGAGTGATCATCGCAGTAAATCGCAGTTTAAGCAACTGGAAAGAAGAAGCCTGTAAAAGTCTGGGCTTCAACGGGATCCGAACCTGTGACCTCTGCGAAAATACCGGTGCGATGCTCTACCAACTGAGCTATGAAGCCACACATTGATTTTTTTTCAGGTTTCTTCTTTCCAATTGCTTAAATTGGAGAATTTACTGCGATGATCATTCTTAAATTTGAGATGCAACCGCAGATCAAATATGAATTACTTCATATATACTTCACATCATTTCACTCCTCACGGAAAAATACATGTGTGAACTCAAAAAATTGACCTCGTTGCTAATGTGTGGCTTCATAGCTCAGTTGGTAGAGCATCGCACCGGTATCGCAGAGGTCACGGGCTCAAATTCCGTTGGAGCCCTGATATTATCTAGCGGCGGCGGTCCTTTAAATAAGCAACATAGCTTCCTGGACTGCCTGCCTTATGCATGATTATTTTTTGTAACTAGTATAATTATAATTTATAAAGGCAAATAAAATGAACGGAACTGAACTGAACTGAACTGGCCTGCGCAAGCTAGATTTTTTTCAGGCTTCTTCTTTCCAGTTGCTTAATTGGGAAAATTTACTGCGATGATCATTCTTCACTTTCATACGCAACCGCAGCTCAAACATAAATTACTTCATATATACTTCACATCATTTCACTCCTCAAGGAAAGATACATGTATGAACTCAAAAAATTGCCCTCGTTGCTTATGTGTGGTTCATAGCTCAGTTGGTAGAGCATCGCACCGGTATCGCAAAGGTCACGGGCTCAAATTCCTTTGAAGCCCTGATATTTTCTAGCGGCCTGCGCAGGCTAGATTTTTTTCAGGCTTCTTCTTTCCGGTTGCATAATTTGGAAAATTTACTGCGATGATCATTCTTCACTTTCATTTACAACCCCAGTTCAAATATGAATTACTTCATATATACTTCACATAGTTTCAAATAAGGTTGCAGTTCTAAAATTGAAACATTTTAGGGGCATGCCTTATTGATTCTACTCACCAAGCCCGTTTTCGCCATTTTTCATCTGTACGGAGTGTAGAAAATAATAGTCCATGTTATGTTACATTTGAGCAATAGCAAAAGAGTGCAAGTTTACAAGGGGCAGTTACATTTTATGTAGAGTGGACAATATTTTTTGAGAGGTCTTTCACCTCTTTTATTAATCATTAACTGGTCAACAAATGTTCATATTTTAACGCAGTAATGTTTCAGGGGTAAGATATTATTTTCCTTTTAGCACAGGAGAGTCCTCTGCAAGTATTTCTCAGTTACATGCGAGTAAAAATGGTAAATTTTAAGCTCGGTAATGAAATGCAAATAATGAACTGAGGTGGACTCAGTTAAATGACTTCGCTGTCCGTGAGATTTCGTAGCTCAGTTGATAGAGTGCCCACATGGTGTTTGGGAAGTTATGGGTTCGATTACTGTTATGTTTAACATTTCATATTTCTCAGTTATTCTGCCAACAGACTCAATGTGGTTCTTTGATATCCCGAGCAAAGTAAGAATTCAGGACGTTTAAAACACAGTTTTGTCACGTATGTCTTCATTCCATTTTCTTCCATTTAAAGTTTTCAGATTGCATGTGACTGTTTTCGTGACACTTTCGTTAATTTTTTTCTTTTTGTGTTTCGTACCTAGGGGATTATATCCATATATATATATATATTATATATTCACTTAAACGTGGTTCACCTATATCAATGTGTTTTAAAAATTTTTTAGCGTTTAACTTTTTGATCAATTCATTCGTTGTGATAATAATAACAAATTTCTGAAAAAAATGCGGATTTTAAATTAATAATTTAAAAGTACAAAAGTGTTCTATGACTGTAAGAAAAGTACTGTAATATTGTAAAACAGAAATTATGAAAGTGAAGATAATTACATAAAGAAATACTTGCCATGGCCCGCCAGGAGTGTGTCTTCTCAATTTCAGACTGCTTAAAAGGGTTTACATTACAAACCGTAACCGCTGGAAAACGAAGTTGTTCTTTGATGACAATAAAAAAATCGGTCGTTGTTGGGTAGTTGAAGAACATTGTAAAACTCGCGCTTATTTGATAGATGGCGATAACTGATGCTGAAATAACTATTGCTATCCAAAATAACCGACCAGGCCAAGACTTGGCTGCGGCGACTCGACCAAGTCCATGCGCGCTCGTATCGGTGCAGAAGTCACGGATTTGGTCAAGACGAGATCGCTTTCTAACACTTTCGTTCATAGCTGTTGCTCTTCGGTTCTTACTAATTGACTTGAAGACTGCCACAAGTATTCCTCTATGTTTTTGTTAATTTGCTTTGTTTATTAGTATTGTATTATGTTGAACACAAATAAAGTTGTTCTTGCCATGTGAGACTTCACCGGATATGCAAATCGCTTTTATTCAATAACAAAAGCGTTCTCAACTTTTGGCTCGAGGAAAGTACTCAACCAATAGGATCCATTTCTCTTCTTCAACATTCGTTACTCAAACCTTTTCTTTCTGAGGAAAACACTGTCAAATGGAGTGTGAATTAATAATTAACTAACTTTTGTCGCTTTTTTTTCAATAGTTATCTCGACAAAAAAAGCTGAGGACAAATTTGAAACAGGTTACTTTTTCGCAATCTAATTATTTTTTGTTTGCTTTACAACGAAATCTCTCAAGCGTATACTGCACAAAGTAATATGTAAGATTTTATTAGATTGGACTGTTATAATGAAATTGTTAATATATTTTCCGCTTTTACAAATAAGACGGTAGTTGCTAGTAAATTAACTTGTAGTTTTGTTTAAATATAACTTCGTGCATCATCAAAACATTTTCCAAAATACAGAGTATTTAATTTTAAGGGAAGCCAAATTTCCGATTTTCACAAAAGAACTAAGAAAGTTTTTTCTAAACGGCACTGGGATTTGACAAGTAAAATCAATATGTCAGAACATTTGATTGTATACCATTTAAACTTGAAAATCTTATACTCCTGATGTAAGGATTGTTATTTAAAGAATTGAGGGGAAACATCTGCTTCACTACCAAAGCTATCTTAGTGGGGTTCTTCGACCTTTTTTGTAATAGCATTTCCGAATTTGAATATAAATACGTAATCTTACTTTGTCTTGTCTTGTCATTTCATTTTTATTTACCCTTCATCAATGGCTGTACTTCCAGTAAAATAATTAAATTACATTGACGTCGTTTCACACAATTTTATCAAACAACAAATCTTCAACCTGGCTTTGTTTCTTTGCTCTGATAATTTTTGGGGTCTTATGCTCTGCATATAGACTCCTAACTCAGAGGCAGATCTTGGTTGTCAGGTAGTCAGTGGGTCACTTTGAGGACGAGATGACACGTGACAGATCTCCGAGAGTATAAATAATCTGGGTACAAGTTGATTCGTCTGGCGTGTCTTTGTCCCTGTGTATTAAATTGCAGCCGTTGTCCCTGTGTTAAGAAAATTTTGAAGAACTTTCCCTTGCAAATTAGTAGTATTTGTTCAAAGTAAGTTAAGTTCTGTTTCAAAATTGCCCTGTCGTTCTGTTTATGATTGGTTTTCTTTCTTTCATGATTTCGAAAATTAACTGCCTGATTTGCCTTGTTTGTTCTTTGGTAATATTTCATTCAAGTGTTGCTGAATGGAATTTCCTCGGCGGGAAATGCAACATATTTACACTCCCCTTGTGTTTAGTGCGGATTGCACTGAAGCTAAGACGCTTTTGCAAGCCCACATTCATTGGCTTGAAATGCGGTGCGGGTTGCACCACATATCTCACAAGTAAGCTTATCTCAGGAGTATCTCACGAGTATCTCACAAGCTCTCACAAGCTCTCACAAGCCAGTATTTATCGGCTCGGACTATCGATGTGGTTTACACCTCAAACTGAGAGAGTTATTGTACTCTCAAAAATACGCCCACTGAATACTGAAGAGTCTTGCACTACTGTTGTCTGTTATTAGCCGCTAGCGTGGGACAACCATCCAGTAATACTGCTCAAGGATTCGCTGTCACAACAATTTTGTCAAAGTCAAGGATACTTTTTCACGTGTGCGACACCGATTTTGGAATATGTTTTACTTAAATGTGTTTTACTTGCCAACATTAAAAGACGTTGTTGGATCAGTATTACAAGTTGTGGAATGAGGTGATGGTTTTGTTTTTTTTACACAAATGATATGCTACAATGTTTACATCCCATTGCTTATAAGGCAAGCAAATGATGTGGAGGAAAATCCAGGTCCTGCAATATTTGATTTCATCGATCCAACAAACACTGTGTCTGCTTACTCTAGTTTTTTTTTCAGTTAAGTGCTACTGTAATTGAGAGAAGTGGATTTATTTACACAAGTATTAACAGTTAAGGCCATCGGCAGAACAGAATTACTTCAGTCTACACTATCCCTTACTTTAATAGAAATAAGTATACTCCCTTTTTTGAAGAGTTAAGTAATTTTCTAAATACATAAGCACAAAAACGATACAATACGATCATATTCCAAACGTGAGGTTAAAACGTGAAAGACACTTGAAATAACCTTTTACAAATTAAATGTTATACGAGATAAAGCCAAGAAAGTGCAACATATCAAACATTTCAAAGGCGTGGTTTTCTATGTTCATGTATAATAATTGCCAAATTTATTGCCAGGCAAATCATCACTTCTGCCTGTAATCAGGAAGCTCCTGTTGTTGAAAATGGTAATTTCTTTTTTAGGCTCCACTCGGTTTTTAAGTTTTTAAAAAAACAATTGTATTACAGCATTCTTTATGAAATAAGTCCAGGAAGAGAAAGATGAAAACGTATTTTTTTATTGCGTTATTATAAGCAAAATACAAATACAATACAGTAGAGATAGAAGGCCTACTAGTTATGCAACTCTTTCGAGTGGTATACTTTAGGAGAGTGTGTATACCAAGAAAATATAAGTGACAAGTGGGATATTCCACAGTTATACTATGAAAAGGGGTTACCTATTTTACACTTAAGCAATAGAGCACTTTTTCCGTGTTTACATAGCCTCATCTAAACACAAGGAGGGTTGGGAGAATTCGAGACAGTTATGCAAACCCGAGATGTAGTCGAGGATTTGCATACCTTTTGAGAACTCTCCCAACCCTCCGAGTGTTAAGACGAGGCTCTGTAAACACGGAAAAAGTGCTCTATTGCTTTTGTAAAATAATTCTTAAAAGTACACACAAATCTGAAACGTCACAACCGTGTTTACATACACTCATCTAAACACACCTATCGACCAATAAGAGTGCACGTATTGGCTCAGTTATTTTATAACATGCCATTGAAAACACAGTAGCCAGGTGGGAAGGTTGGGTGTGATAAGTTAAATTACACTGATCGATGAGAAGGTTCGGTGGAATACTGACGAATATACAACAGATTTCCTGCATTCTGATTGGCTGTTTTTATATGGTATGGTATAAATACAATCATAATCCATCAAATATTTTCACTTGCGCACGATTGGTCTTAACACGTCACGTGACCCAATATTCCCCAGCTAAAACTAGGGAATATCCAAAATTGTTATACCTCTCAACTAACAATGATTTAGAGTGGGTAAATCATCAACAAATGTACGACCGATACGCAGTGAGCGGCTTGCCCAGCTGCTTCGCAGCGTGTTTTTCACCCAAACCTTATTACCATCTGTACTTTTTGGACAGAGCCCACCACTCAAAAAACAACTGACGATGCCACGGTGCTTAGTTGTTGATGTTGTTATGAATTTAAACATTCTGAGTCATCATAGCAGCAAAACCTGTTGACACAACATGTACAAGTTCTCTTGACATGTGGTAACAGTGCCCAAGTCAGAGTTAAAACTAGCATGGGACATTATGCACAAAATAGGTCTAAATCGAAAGATATTGTTGTGTTATGTCTCTTCGGACTAAAAGCTAATAAATTATTATTATTAGAGGATAAAGTGGGTATTAAGTAAACAGTATTCGGCGATACATTTCCCACTTAAAAATTGTATGGACTTGTCCACCTTCTCACTTGTAGCAATACAACTCCCAGATACTGGCATTTGTGAAAACAGAAGTCCAACCCAAAGGATAAAACTAAGCATAAGACCGCAAGTAGGCATTGCGGACCTATCTTTAATTTTAGTTTCAGAATGTACTGTTTCATAGCAGGGCATCCGTTTATGTAAGAACAGTTTAACTACACCACAACTGCATTCACAGTTCTTCGCTAGCACAAGGCATTGTTTGTTTTGTTTGGCCGTTTCACTGATAACTTTCAATTCACAACAACACGCACCCCATACAGGCAGCATTCGATTAAATTTTTCGTCATAAAAGTATTTTATTGTTCTTCGTTTTTTTCTGCGCTAGTATCCCCATATCTTCGTACTGTCTTCGTATATTTGGATTTTTCTGTGTTCCAGCCCTCGAGTGTTTGTTAATCTCTTGGGCATGGATAACCAAGCGTTGCAGGCAATGAAATTTGAGTTTTCACATTCCTTGTTTTTTCCAGGGTCATTGCCCGTATTTCTGCACATGCACAATTTTCTTAAGAAATCCTTGATAATCAAGCGAAACTCTCTGAGTCGAAAATATAACAAAGCTGGGTTTACAGTAGAGTTAGCAAATACAATTGTCCAAGTGAAAAGGTACAGTGTTTGCAGCATTGCATAGCGATCTCCTTTTTCGAATTCGCTGCTAACAGTAATTATTGCCAATGTGAAACAACAAAATGGTAAATAACATAGAATCAAGGCCAGTAAAATGAAAAATATCGTTTTGACAGATTTCCTGAATCGGACT
The DNA here is from genome assembly GCA_022496165.2 of Catalaphyllia jardinei. Classification (NCBI taxonomy): domain Eukaryota; kingdom Metazoa; phylum Cnidaria; class Anthozoa; order Scleractinia; family Caryophylliidae; genus Catalaphyllia; species Catalaphyllia jardinei. The sequence continues at coordinate 14,036 of JAEMPF020017687.1, forward strand.
TCAGCGATAGCTCTTTGATGCAGTTGCTCATCTAGGAACATTGCCTGATCTCAGATTCTCGGATGATGCACCCGGCACACTCGACAACGAAGGTGTTTATCATGCAGCAAACACATTACAATGACAGGTGAGGCGGCCATGTAAAACAGAATAGCTCCGTACCAAAGGCAAGAGGAAGCGGCCACGATGGAACTTACCCAGATTAAAACGAGAACATAGACAACTCGTCTAACATTTACTATTTCTTGATGTCTCAGGTGCAATTTAAGGTCGAGATACCTTTCCACACCGATCGCTGTAATCGTTAGTAGCGAGATAGCAGAGAGCGATCCACAAAACATCTGAAATACCGGTCCGAGAGAATTTATCAAGAGGAAGATACCAAGTGGTTGAGAGATCAGTCCAACTCCAAGATCGGACAGCGCTAAGCCAAAAACGAGAACGTTGGTGACGGTATGCAAAGTGGGTGTTTTCCATATATGGCTGTTAGAATCAAGGCGTTACTAATTGTACTAGTGAACGTAAGAGGCACATTTAAACCAGCATTCACAAGGGTTAAGATATCTGTTGCCTCCATTCGATGATTTAAGCGTTATATAAGGTGGTCCAGCCAGTTCGCAAAGGCAGTGAATACTGATTTTATCGCACGATACGTCCACCTGCGTACTTTTCCTTTTTTGGCGAACAAAGGCCTGTCTATCATATGGCCAAACGCGACGAAGTTCATAAGAAGTCAGGCCGATGGTATTGAAATTGATCAAACAGGTTTATTTTTTATTTAAGTGAAACAAAGGATACGTTTATTGATTTCAGTGCACAATCTGGGCGGAAAAAAACTTAATAAAAAATAAATGGCTGATTTTTTTTAGGTCCATTGTGTATTTGCATTTCTAATATCAAATCTCGTTCATGGCCTTTCATCAATAAATTCAATAGTTCGCACATCTGACATGAAAAACAAATAATATAAAACTGTTGTGGACAAGTTATGTGAAACGTTCCTATTAAAGATAACGTAAAATTATAGTATGCTTTAACATAATCGACAGATTCAAGCCAGAAGCAATGTCTGATCGTATTTTGTGACTATTCAGTGTTTCCAAGTCTTCAACCATATGTTTTTCGTGTTGCATAAAATTTTGTAACTGACGCATTGCAAAAGAAAATTGGTTTTACTCAGAAAAGAATAAGAAAACCCAGATGTAACACAAAATAGAACAAAATCAATTTACGCTGATAACATTCCTAGTCGTGAGATACAATTGGCGACCTTTTCAATTTTGTCAAGCTAGAAATTTCACATGCACAGTTTAATTAAAGGAACTTTGATGACCCTTTTTTCTCGAGGACTTCTAGGTCAAACAAATGAGACTTCGGTATTTGCAAAGCAAAGACAATTTCAGAATTAATAATTTTGCTTAGCTACAACAAATAATAGAAAACAAAGCAGGAAACTGAAAAATTCAAAACTGGAACAAATGGTATGAAAATTTCCTGGGAAAAGTTTCACGCATTTAATGCAACCATAAATTCAGGAAGGAAAATCAAGTGGAACAGAAATTCACGACAAGAAATTTGCCAAAATTCCTGGTGTATGCCTCGCAATGCTGTCCTTTTCTCAGTTTTGAGAAAATTCCGGAAAACATGCTGTTTCAATTCTGTTGCCTTGACGGCTGTATCACCCATAAATGTAACAAAAAATTGACTATTGATTTAAGACTGACCATATATGTAATAACTTTTAACCACAATTGTAATAAATCCACCAACGATAAATGTATCAAAATTTGACAATCAATGTAATAAACTGAATAACCATGTATGTTATAAGGCTTAACTATAAATGCAATACACGGCCTTTGACTTCTGAGTCAAGGGGCCACAAACCCTTCCATTCTCTTACTTCGTACAGAGTAGCTGTTCCAGGCCCTCGAATACTCGGGGACAAACGAAGACCCCATTTTTTCCCGTCCTTTTTCTCTCGCTCGCCCGCTTCCTGAAACAGGCTACGGACAGGGAGTACAGGGGGTCCGTACATCAAATTGAAAAAGGGAATTTTGGGGAAACAAGAAATGCTGTGTGAAAACGAGCCGAAGAGCTAGTTTTTTCACAGCTTTTTCGAGTTCTCCTAAACTTCCACGAGTGTCCAATAGCTTGACCATCAAAATGTAAATTTCCTTTGATCTCGGCATCAACAGTTTGTGCTAGGTCTCTGTTTTAAAAATAGCTGAGATATTACGCGCGCTCTGATTGGTCAGTAGAGTTGTAAAACCTATGTTCTATTGTACCGGTAATCAGAGAACTCAGAACTCTAGCGATGTCAAATGCAAACATCGCATGATGCCAAATAACGAACGAAGGTGCTTGTCAGTACAATATAGCAGCGACTTTCAATGTTTAGAAGGGATTTGTACAAGTTGGGTTAGTTTTATTGGATGGGCTGAAAATTAAAGGGCATAAGCTTTTTGCAATTTAACACAGCTTGAAAATATTTCCAAGTGTAGGCGACTTTCTGTAGTGCAGTTTGGTTAATCTCACAAAACAGCTGGAAAGGAAAGAAATGACACCAGCTTTGCAATCGTTTTATCCCTTTCAGTCTATATTTGAAGTTTCAGTTAACACTTCAAAATGGCATCAAACTTGGCGAACAAGTTATGAACATTTCCTGGACATAACTACCATGGCAGTGGAATAACCTGTAGCTCAAAATGGGTTTCGGTAACCACTATGTTTATTATCGACTTGTAATCCGAATCCAACATTTAACTTTTCACAAAGTTAAAAGGCATCTTGGGGAAGGTTCAGATCGACCTTTAATTTTTGAAGAACTAAAGTGTCTCTGGAACTCTGCAGTCAAAAAGTTGCATTTTCATTTGTGTAAAAGTTGTACTCCGGACTCATTTTTAACTTGGAAAATAATATTTTCACTCCATCACTTCCCTTTAAACATTTGGAAACCCGGGGGGAGATCCCATATCAAAAAGCCGCAAGGAGTGATCTTCGGAAAATTTGAATTTAACTCCTACGAGATACTTATGTGGACGTTGCCTGAGCTTCATTATACGCCTAAAAGATACCACTTAAAACGGAATAGGTTCGATTACTAGCTATTGTTCAAGAGAGGATCCCGTGGGCACTTGTAGACCCGACTCGCGTAATCGAGAGGTCAGCAGAAATCGAGCCTGAAAACTGAGAAAACTGAGAAACGTTTCTTTCGATTATTATTTCTTCTAGTGCACCCTAAACGATACTTTGACAGCTAAAAATGGTGATGTTTCGTCGTCAACACCGTGAGACCAGAATCCTTGATTTGTACCCGAGAAGACGAAAATTTGTCAACTTTTGCATATAGGAGTCTCCTCCCCCCCCCCCCCCGGGTTTTGAACATAAGGCGTTTAAGGCCGTTTCATGGTCGGTTGCACTGTGTCAAGTTAGTTGAATTCTGACCTAAGTTTTCAATATCTT
>JAEMPF020017687.1:20000-45000 GCA_022496165.2 Catalaphyllia jardinei
CCTTGACAATTTAATAATGAATGAGTAACTTAATAGAATACACTATGGTGTGCATTATTTATTCTCTAACAATATGCCTGAACGTGATCATTTTGTTAAAATGGTGGCGAATTTCCATCCTATTGATCAATAAATGAGCGTTTTCGATGCAAATTTAAATGGTCTACCTTCCTACGTTTGGAATGATCTTCCTTGATTTCGTTTTTAGAAGATATAAATCAGCAAAAGTAGAACTTTGTTGTAAAAAAAACCGACCTTTCACCCTATATATACTGTATATATATATATATTTGTGAAAAGGTGGACGGTCATTCCAAACGTGAGAGGATGGAGATAAATGGCCTGTATCTTAAACGTGTTTTTGCTGGATGGTATTACTAAAAACGGCCAAATATTCCACAAATAATGGGTATTTTCCGTTAACGTCAGCAGCACAATTCTACTTGAAAACGTTCAGGGCGTTAAAACCTGTGTGTGCTCAATCTGGTTTCATTGTTATTTATACCTTTAGAATTATAACTAATTAATTATTTTCAGCAGTAAAAGCCTTTGGACCCACAAAATAAACTACTTGGGATCACAAACAAGACACAAAACAAACTTGAAGCATGTATTTATAGCAGCGAAAAAAAACGAAAAGGTTGTTTTGATCGTTTTAAATTGCTGGCAAATGAAACGATTTTTAAACACTCTGAAAAGAAAAAAAAGGAAAGTTTCCTGCTCAAAGAAAAATCGATATAGAAATGCTACCGAAATGTTTTCTTCCTAGCTGGTTTTGGCCTTGCCATATTTGTATTGTTTGACTGTTTACTCATTGGGTGAAAATCTTAGCCAGATTATTCTTGTTGTGTCAATCTAGCTAACAAGGTGTCAAGTTTTCGGTTTGTCTCCTCCAAGGATTCCTCGAGTTTTGTAACCTTTCTGTTAAGTTCTGCATTTTCTCTGGAACTCATCTGAAACGAAAATTAAAGATCACACTGTTTCATTGAAAATTTCACTGGGAGTTGAAAATTTCATTGAGTGTAATGAGAATTGTGACAGTTTTTGTAATATTTCGATAGTAAAAGAGTGCATACACTATTTATTTTAATTTTATGAATGAAGAAGCTGGAAATCAAACGATGTAGTCACAAGTTAGTAGGATCTAAAGGATACACATGCAACGCTTTGCTAATATTAAGTAGTTTAGAATGAAGAAAGTAGCGAGAGCGAACTACTAACTGATCCTTTTTGAATAAAAAAAACATATGTGCCGTGAGTGGGAATCAAACCCGCGTCCCCATGATTACTAGTCGGGTGTGCTAACCACTGCACCATCACGACAACCCTGCTGGGAACAGAGCAATCAGTGAGGAGGTTATTGGTCAGCCGCGGGGTTCCCGCCCAGCGTTTAAACATTCAGGAACAGGACATACATCGGATCATCCAAGGATGATTCACAGGCTTCCAGCAAATTATATTAATTTTATGAATGAAGAAGCTGGAAATCCAACGATGTAGTCACAAGTTAGTAGGATCCAAAGGATACACAACGCTTTGCTAACATTAAGTAGTTTAGAATGAAGAAAGAAGCGACCGCGAACTACTAACTGATCCTATTTGAATGAAAAAACATATATGTGCCGTGAGTGGGAATCGAACCCGCGTCCCCCTGATTACTAGTCGAGTGTGCTAACCAATGCACCATCACGACAACCCTGCTGGGAACAGAGCAATCAGTGAGGTTATTGGTCAGCCGCGGGGTTCCCGGCGTTTAAACATTCAGGGATCAGCGTTGTGTATCCTTTAGATCCTACTAACTTGTGACTACATCGTTGGATTTCCAGCTTCTTCATTCATAAAAATAATATAATTTGCTGGTAGCCTGTGAATCATCCTTGGACGATCCGATGTATGTCCTGTTCCTGAATGCTGGTTTAACGAGCCTTAAACAACCCGGCCCTGAGCACACGATGTTTTCCAAAAAAAGGAAGGTTGTTGGAAGAATATTAACGTTTATTAAATTAATTCTTTTACAACGATAAGCTATAAACATTGTCGATTTTAGTTGCAAGCCCTTTGTAGTAATAAAAAAACCCATACCAGGTCAAGTTTCCGGTTTGTCTCCTCCAAGTTTTCGTCGATTTTTGTAACCTTTTTGGTGAGATCTTCATTCTTGGAAATCTCGTGTTCTACGTTTTCTCTCATACACATCTGAAAGGAAGGTTAAACAGAATTTTACTGGGAGTTGAAGCTGTGAATCTAACAGCGAAGATATCAGTGATTTAACCTATTGTTATTGATATGCCACTCAGAACTATTAGCTAGAGAAAAAAGGAGCATCATTCCTATTAATCAACTTCTCCCAGTACGTTCCAAAGAAACCTTGGTAAGTAATATATTTATTGTAATACAATGCTGTGAGAAAAAAGATCCCATGATCACGAAGTAAACTTAGAGCAAGCAATTCGGATTGACTAACTAATTGGTGTTTATTTTTTCAAAAAGGGGAATTAAGAAGGTTTCCATGTGAGAAGCGGGAGGGAGTGGTACTACTCAAGTCACAGTTTTTGTGAATGAATGATTATGGCAAAAGACCCACGATCTTCAAGAAAAAAAAAGGTTTCGCAAAAATTTACTCCACTACCAAAATTATACATACAAAAATCATATGTAGAATCTTGTTGGTGCCTTTTATTTTAAACTTTTCTTTCGTTACTTGGTTTTCTCATGGACACTCTTGGAACAAGAACAAGTTGGAAGAAACAGTAAAACAATCTTACAAAGCCAAAAAACCACAATAAAGCCGCACGGGATTATTTGAGAGTCCACCTGGTCCAATACCAAGAAAATATTGGACCGGTAAATAACCAAGTCATTTAATTTTGGTTACTCATTAGCCCTCTGAAATAACTTAGTAGTGTTGTAAATATCGGTGTATGAACTTGTTAAGAACACATACCAAGCTTTCCTCGATTTTTGTAACCTTTCTGGTAACAGTGGTAAGATCTTCATTGTTGGAAATCCTGTGTTCTGTATTTTCTCTGGGACACATCTGAAATGAAAATTAGCAAAGAGGATTACATTTTGATAATCCCAAGTACCTTCTAAAAATCGATGAACAATTTTTAGCGTTTCTTCACGGATATCGTCAGTAGCCCACTAATAGGAGCTTGCAACTCATATGATAAGCCACTGCAACGGCATTTTTACAGGCTAGTCTATTTTGAGATAATTTTCCCGGCTGGAAAATAGGCTAGTTCCAGTTTACAGGTGCATGCTTCGGTGAGGATAAAACGATGCGGCCTCGCGTGAACATGTCGACATGTCAACATTAGTCCGTGCTTGTGATTGCAATTGGTCACTGAGGTTCCTGTGGGGATCTGAATTGAGATAAATTCAAACTAAAAATAGATCGTATGAAATAATTTTGTGCCGCGTAAGCCCTATGAACACAAATAATGGAACAGAGAATTAACTCTGAAGTGTAAATTTAAGTGCTAATTTAACCCATGAATAATAACGCCCAGTGGGTTATTCATGGGTTAAATTAGCACTTAAATTTACACTTCAGAGTTAATTCTCTGTTCCATTATTTGTGTTCATAGTGCTACGCGGCACAACATTCATATGTACCCTTACTTTCTCTTCGCCGCGATTCACCACCTAAATCGACCCCGACTTTCTCTGTCCGACCTCGTAGCTCAGTCGGCAGAGTAACGGTAGATCTAATCCGGAGGTCGTCGGTTCGATTCCCACCGAGGTCAAATGATTTTTTCTTTACCTCGTGTGGTTCCCTGATTCCCTTTACTAGGGCTAACGCCCAGTGGGTTATTCATGGGTTAAATTAGCACTCGAATTTACACTTCAGAGTTAATTCTCTGTTCTACTAAAAATAGATCGGTCTGGGAAAATGCCCTGACAGGAATATATGATGGCTGCAGACCGGCTCCGAGTGATAGGCTCCTGATATCGCAAAATTCATGAAAAAATGAAATGAATAGCTGCGAAAACACACGACCACGGCAATTCTTGTTCTCCCAAACTTGATATCGTGATCTTTATGAAGTGATACTTGATTAAGCTGAAGGGTGAAAGGATGGAAACAGGTACATTTAACCCCTACCTACGAAGGATTGGTTGAGAAGAATTCTAACAAAATTTTCATCACATTACGTTTGTTAAATTATTTCTGTAAGTATTAAAAATAGTCTTGAACATCGAACTTAATACGTAAAATTCCTAGTGGATTTAATTGTTATTTTAAACTTGCTGCTGTATACACAAGCTCAACAGTTCATTGAACAGTTTTGGACAACGGTCAGCTTCCTTTCTTTGTCCTGCCAGTGAATTGAATTTTGCGCGTGCGCTATAGTTGTCAATCAGCGAATAGAAAACAATAAGAGAACCAATCAGATTCGAGGATTTCCAATAAAACACAGCTGAGTGGCTTCTAATAAAGGTATAATCAATAGACCTTTCTTTCTATAGTGGGTTTACTCGAGCAACAAAATACTTAAGATGTTGGGAGAACGCAAGAATAGCTTGCAAATTATGAGGCAATGAGGAAGCGATTTTCATGTACAAGCTTTTCGAGTGCTCTCACTAGTATATTCGATTCTACTAATTAACAATTCTGTTATGATCTTGATATTTCTATGAGATAATAGTTGATGAGGCCCAAGGCCGAATCAACTATCACCTCGAATAATGTAGTTGCTTTAGCAGAATCCTAATTTAATTTCTTTCAAATAATAATTTTGCAATCATTTCTCGTCGCAGTATTAAAATTCATGCTTTGGCAAAATAGCTAATTGAACTCTTATCTGAAACTTCTACTTGTATCAGATTTTTACCAATAGTGGATGAAACTAAAACTTGTTCTCTGTTTCTAAGTAGAAGTAAAGCACTCAGTGCGCTTTGTTACATTTATTTTTCGGATATGCTTACCTTGGCTAACACACTACAGCCGTCACTCATTTCGATGCAAGGGTATAGTGGTTTATGATGATCATAGTCCACGAAAAAACGATCTGTTTCTTCATATTCTTCTGTTCCTTCACTAAATATCCTCTTGCCGTTCAAAGTGAAGCAAATTGGAACTTGTTTCTTTCCATCTTCTTTTTCTTTTACGTCCTCAAACATGACTGTACATCGAATTCGATCACCCCGAGAAGCCACCGTAGGGCCTGTGTAAGAAAATAAGAATAATAATAATTAGGGTGTATTAAATGTTTTGTTCACGTGAAAAGTGTATCTGATCCTTCGCATTGAGATTTTTTCGTCGCTTGTACTATCCAGGAATGCGATGTTATAACACTTTGTTATCCAATTGCTCTATTATCTCTAAAAGTGATTGTGGTGTCTTGCGAGAGGTGGTCGATTAAAAGAATCCAAATATAAGGACGTGACTTGAAAAATATTGGTATTTTGGTTGCTGAGAGAGCAACCTCGTTCCCAGGGTCCTCTCTCTACTTCGAGAAAGTACCCTAACGGCTGGTCACGTGTCTGCTAGATTTTAGCAGATTCAGGAGATGTGATTGAAGGGAGGGGCTGGAAAGTTATAGTTTGTCTCCACTGAGATCACCTATTCAGCCCAGTAGGGAGTGGAATTTGTAAAACTCCCGTTGTGGATCGCCAAAACTCACAGCGAAGGCATCGTCAAATTCGATATTGCAGTTCAATGCGTTCAGTGTTCGGCTAAAAGGTTAGCTCCACATCTGGCTGAACTTGGAACTGAAAACCACAACAGTAAAAGGACCCCGCGGTGAACTTAATTTATTTTTTTCATTCGGCGAAATCACAAAGTATGTATTTACTCATTCGTTTAGAGTCAAACACGTCGTATGTTCGCCCTCAAAGGTAGTTTTGGATTTGATTTCATTATTCCCATGGACAGTGACGGTCATTCCCTTCTCTTGCAGCGAAAAAATTCTACGAAGAATTTGGCAACAACGTCTGTACGCCAAATAAGCTTGATTAATTAAGCAGCTTATATTTTTCGACCGGCAAAATCATAACAGAGGCAATGATGTATTCGTTTAGAGTTCGATACTGACGTCCAGTGTTTGGCAGAGACTAGCTTTGAATTTGATTGAATCCATCCAATCGAAAGTTTGGCGGTCATTCGATTCTCCTGTAGTGTAAATTTTGTAAACAACTTGACAACAACGACATCGGTCGCGCGTTGCAAAATGCATTGGCTTTTGTTTTAAAACCGTTTAGCAGTAAACCAAGTTTTCGGTCAAGAAAATAGCTCCAAGTTAAATGTTCCCATCGATAATTTCACGGTTATTTTATTCTTTTGGTGTGAAAAACTGATTAAATTAATCCGAAGCAGGTTGTTGACGGTCATCTAAAAAGAGCAGTGAAATATAAGCAAAGTTCCCTCTCAATCAACATCTCATACTCATAGTAGTTCAGATAGAGCCGAAGCAGCTGGCCAGGCAGGATCTCTGACAAATAACTTACTTCGTTTTCAAAATAACGTCCGAAAAAGCAGCGCAACATTCACCTCCCTAGAGAGTGTTGACAAAATTAAGTTGAGGACCCACCCTCTGTGCGGCTTGGGTTGGCATGCTTAGACACGTGACCAGCCGTAACCAGGGCACTTTCTCGAAGTAGAGAGAGGACCCTGGGAACAAGGTTGCTGACAGAGGAGGTCGCATTCGAATTTCATAACTTTGGAGATGACCTCTGCTCAGTTTGTTGAGCCGTCAGTTATCACTAAGTTACATTTATTTTCGCAACTAACCTCACCCGTTTGATAGTACGTGGAGTCTGCATATGAGCCAGGTGGCCTATCAGTCCACAGCTTAACCCAGTTTCTAAAGCATGAAGCGGCTAGGAAACATCCAATCTTTTTTATAAAGATTCTCATAATATTTTTTTCCGCGTTCAAAATTTCATAAGGATCAGTTGTTATCACGCCACTCAAACGGAGTTTGTGGATATGCTTTCTAATATGATTTCGCTTTTCTAGATGAAAAAAATACTTTGAGTTTTTCTCTCCATACTCATGCCATCTAGCGGGCGATCTGACAGTTACACCTTGAACTTTCTTGTCATAACATTTCTCAGTATTTAACTTTGCTAAATTTTCTTGTGAGCGGTCGTTTTGAAAGCTTAAACTGGCTTCTTGAAATTCTCTATGAAGCTGTCCTTCATCTAATCTTCTTAATGCTTACTTTTTTCCTTCGAATATTTTCCAGAAAATTTTGAAATGTTACATTTTACCCAGTCCCAGATAGAGCGAAAATCAATGAGAACCTTTACATCTTCCTGAACCCATATTGGTATCAAATGATTTATCTCTTCAACACACCCATCATCACTTAACAAAGAACATTTACATTCCAGGTCCCCTGGCCATACCATCAGTACTTTGGAATTCAATTACTATTGCTAAATGGTTAGCCTCCTATGCAGACGTTCATAGGCTTGGCACGCGTTCCTCCCCACGAATGTCTGATCATCGGACAGGCCACTTCCGTTCACTGGTGGTTAGCCTTTGTTTCAAAAGAACCAATCCGCTGTTCTGTTACTGTTGACATCTCTCTTGTTTGCCATGTGCTTATGCATTGTTTAGGCTCATTTATATTGCACGATATTTGCTTTCGAGGGGCAAAATGTGGAAACTAAGAATTTTTCCGTGAAATGTTGCTTACTTGCATTTAATATTGTGGCGCGGCCCGGCTGTTTCATTAGAACTATTTGTAAGTAGAGCGTATGTTGCTTCTTATCACGCATATCATTTACCCACGTCCGGTTTTTTCTTCGGAGACACTGTAGCATTACTACGAGAACACTGCATGTTTTTGTAGAGAGGGTCATGTTTCTGGTTATGAAGCGTCGCAAATATCAAAGATGCCAAGATTTATGGTGGAAGGTCCATGACAGTGCACAATCTTTTGTTTTGCCCTTATACACTATGCATGAACTACGGAGTAAATAACTATTGTGTTTTGTGCACGGTCAACGTCAAAAAAGAGAACAGAAGCGTACAACAAAGTTCTTTGTTGAGTTATCATAACCAAGGGCTATTTCTTCACCTGCTCATTGGAAATATTGTTTTGAACTTTACGCCGGGAATTTCACCTGTCTTCTTGGGGTCTTTTGCGAAAGCTCTAAATTAAGCCATATTCTAATACTTTGTTTGCTTCCCAAAAAGCAGGGTCAGCAATAATTGAAAAGATCTTATTGTATGGTGGCGACCGGGAAGCGGTCGGTCAGTGGTAACTATTATTGACTTTGAAATGCCTTTGCAGAAACGTCCACCACCAAAGGTAAACTTTGTTGTTGTTTTGGTTATAGAATGTTTCTCAGTGTTTGAAATCTAGATGTACGAGAGAGTTGCATTTTTTTCTTAATTTGTCAGAAAAAATTGGAACGCGTTTAACCTCATACCGACGTTGGAAGCTTTCTTCTTCGTTGCAGGTAAAGCATTTTTCATTAGTTCCTCTCTCTCTCTTTAGTAGAAAGCTCTCAAAATCTTTTTTTTTTCAAACTGTGTCCAGGGGATATTTTCGTTTCTCGCACAAATTGTTCAGCTTGGGGTCATATGGCCCCAATTAGTTTCCATATAAGGTCGTGCAGTATGAGCTCGTAACCAAGATTGAGTAAGCCAATCAGCACACAAGAAACGTAATATCAGTGATCAAAATGCAATAACATATGGAGACAGTGGAACACCGTCTTACAACCAGGCGAGGCCTAATCGCGTGGGTGGGTGAGTCGTGGGTCATGGGTCGTGGGTCGTAGTTCGTGTTTGTTTGAAGAATAATGATAAAAAAGAGATATATTAGCTTCCTCAGAGCTCGGTCGAAATTTGCAATTGCTTGCTAATGAATTAACTTCCCATGAACAAAGGAAAACCGTCTCCCACTAAGTATAAACAATTTTCCTTCAAACAGAAAGAAAAAATGTTTATAGCGAAAACAATTTCGGTAAACTTTAACGAAAGTATTCGAAAGTATATGCTTAACATTGGCGTGCGCGTTTGCCGAGGATGAAAATATTAATTTAAAAATACTGTGTTGAACTAGCGCTAATGGAATAACGGAACTCATGTTACCCAACAACTTCGATATACCGAACTACGGCTTTTTTTCAACACTTCAAGTAACAAAAGAACAACTGATCGACTTTTAGAAAACATGAAAAAGCTGTGCAATTGCTGCAACCTAACTTTTGAGTCATTTCTAGCAAACATCTCATAGGAATTTTGTCTTCCTGTTTGGTCGAGATTTATTGATTTAAATGAAAGCTAAGGATCATCCGTCATGCATCTGCCTTGCAGCGACTGTGCGGTTGTTCGTTTGGTAGCGGAATGCTCAAGTATGATTGTTTAAAAATAGCTGAGCATGTGTTTGCGAAAGGCTTGCAGTAGCAGACCTTCATCATGGCGGATCTGCCGCTGAGTTGGACATTCTTAAATCAGAATTGTTGTTGATTGAAAGTTAATGTAGATGGGAAACCAGTTAATTGTAATCAAATTCCATCGTCGGCATAAAACATACATTTTTCGACACCACTCTACATCAGTACTAACTCCTTCCGAATTAAAGGGTCCCTGTCAGTCTATGTGCTTTGCGGGCATTTGTCGTTGTTTTCATCTGCGACATTGGTAAAAATAATAGAGAGTGATGGAAAACAGCCGACATCTAGTTAATAGGTATGGTTCGATTATTCGGGAGGAATGCGATGACAAGTTATAGCCATACATGCCTGTATAGCTTATACAAGGAAGTTTGTAAGAATAGGGGGGGGGGGGCGGGCGGGAGGAAAGTTTGCAGCTACAAGTAAAAACATTTGGCAACGTTTCTCAAGACTAGACCACTGCAATGTAAATATGTACCGTTCACTATAGGGCAAAGGGTACCTCTCATTTGGTATGTTGCTGGCTATAGCAGGAGACAAGGAAACTCTAGTCACTACTGCCATTTCAGCTTTTGCAGGTGTTGAATGGATAAGTGATCTCCTCTCTGAAACGTGGTATTGAAAAAAGCTGATATACCCAAGACTCAAAATACATGTAATCACCAACAATTGTAAAGAAATGAAACAAAGGAAGAGCAATGCTAACTCTACTTTCAATGCAAAACAAACCACTCACTATTTGCTGCACTGAGTTCTGTTCTTCTTGCCCTCTGCATCATCATCCATTCTCACGCTTTCTTGTTCTAATTGACATTAAGCTATGTGAAAGAAACTCCGCAAATTCGCTATTGGTGTTTCCCTGAAAACCAAGATCAATCTTCTTCTGGTTCCAGAGATTGAAAGTGCTCTCTCGCAAACAGAATTCATCATCTTGTTTTTTCATTCCATTTCATTCAGATCGCGGCATTTGCCCTGACCACAACAAAATCGGTTTTTTTGGGGGCACAAACTTACTTCAATAGGAGAAAAACACACATGCGTAGAGAAATTCCACGATGTAATGATGCCTTAACACACCGCACCGTAAACCGTTCACAAGCGCAGAAAATCCTCAGAAAAAGCCAGGACTCTGATAGCTGAAATTTCGATATAAGTGAAATGGCTGCCACACGACTCAATGCCCGCAAAACACACTGGTTGAGAGGGACCCTTTAAGTGCTCTGATGCAAGCTATAACTGACATTTATAGAGAAGTAACTGATCCTTATCAGCCAAAGGAGGGATGTCCTTGTCAGTCAAATCGTTTTGTAAGGACTTGTCTGTTTCGAGAATTTCCAGTCGTTGATAAAAATTCAAAACAAATTATAAAATGTGAGCCACTGACAGAATGCTAACATGCTCTTTGCATTGGCACCATCCCTTAAGAGTCACTTGGTGTACACGTTAGAAAGAGATCACGAACAAACCCTCTGTTGCGAGAGGGCACTTGAAACAGCAAAAAAATATGTATGTCACGTGTATACACGGTGGATCTCGGACCCAAGACCCACAACCCATGATCCACGACCCGTGATCCATGACCCACTACCCATCCACCCAGGACCCACCCACCCATGCCAATTAGACAATCTCCTTACAACCACCCTGTTAATTCGGCAAATTTGTTATTACGGCCACTTTATTCTGACCTCAATACAAGCTCAGCCCGTCACTTTCGTATTTTAAGAACCCCTTTAATATGACCACCCCATTAACCAGCTTTTTGTGGCCCTTTGGTATCCAGATTAACAGGGGTTTCACTGTAATAAAATTTACCTTTGGTTTGTCCGCGAGTCCCCATGTTTCCGTCAGTTTGATATCCCACAGTTCCATCTGCGTATCCTAGATTTGCACTAATACCCCAATCGTTATTCAGCACTCCTATTACTACCTTAATTTTTTTCCCTGTTTCCAAGATGGCGACCTGCAAAGTGTTAGAGGAGATTATAGGCTTAAAGGTTACTGTTTACGTGGACTACAGTAATATATAATTAGAATCTGCCAGATGGAACATTCCATTATGGGCTTCCCTTTTAATTCAAAACACAGCGGCAACTAAGGTAATTTCGCTGAAGTATTTGTTGATATGCAACCTAGAAAGCCCATACGCAATTTTCTCCTAGTGAACAACAGTTACACTGAATCAAACTTTGTAGTGTAAATATACAATTGACTTCGGTATAATTATTAATTAAGGACAAGTGGGTCAGTTTAGAGTCTGTTTTGATCGTCTTTTAATATTTGTACTCTCTAGTTTTTGCCTGTTGAAGTTTCGTGACACTTACACGACAGGCATGACTCTATGCATGTATCACATGACTTGTAGCACATGGTCGTTCGCTTTAAGGAGCACAGATTGTAAGTGTTTGCTGTTTTTATCATCTTTTGGTTAGTCTTAGCTTGTTACTTGAGGTTTCTTTCTCACTACCACTCTCGTTTGCCCTTTATCATAGTTTTTACCGTTGTACAAGTTTGGTTACGTTTTTAAAGATCTGTATTGTTCGAGTAAAACGAACAAGCTCGACACGAGTCGCCGCCACATAGTGAAAAAATCTGCCAGTAACTCAAGGAATCCTCACAGAAGATTCATTCATCCCGTCCGTACGAATTATGGATAGTTCGAGTGGAATTGGTTTAAGTGCTGAAACGGAGCGTGGAAGGGTGGAACACCGGAGCAAGGAACAAGTGAGTTTATGCCTGTCAATCCTATTCCTAGTTTCCTGTCGAGCCCCACATAGTCACTGCCTCGCCCCAGCCAATGTTCCCTGTAGCTCAAAGGTCACAACCTACTCAACAAACTATTGGATATTCCCAACGTGAGAAACCCTTACCAAATACACAGATTGACTTTGGTGAAATAATGCGTCAACAAAGAGTAAGTGAACAGCATAAGCCTGCAGCATCTTGGGCTAAAACCTGCAAGGACGTTGAGCCTGAAAAACAACGGTTACAAACCTGTCTCTATACCACATGGGAAGCTTCATCTGCCCTTGAAATGGTTAACAGCCTAGAAGTATTCTGGAAATCCTTCGAGTCCATTCATTCACAATAAGTATTTGGCTTAAACGAAAACGAGTGTCTCGAAGAAGTCTAGATTTGCCCTACTCAAGGAGGAATGGCAAACAGTTACGGAATGCCTAAAACAAATAGAAATTGACCAAGCGACAGAAAGGCTTCTATATGATGACCAGTCTTCTATTAAAAGTGGCGGGTCCGAGCAGTCCCGACTGTCCGTATCGTCAACAAGTTCATCATCAAGAAAAGAAAAGTTAAGGGCTGTACTAATACCGCGCAAGAAACTTGATCTGGCGAAGACAAGAGCCGAAGAAGCAGAATCAGCCAGGTTATTACATGAGAGGAACACTAAAAGGGAGCTGAGACGGCTAGAGGACAAAACCGCGTTGGTAGAATTGGATTGAAGGATCGAAACGGAGTACAAAGAGGAGAGTAGCTTGCCTGCTGTGGATGATCCACCGACTTATCTGAAACCAAGGGTTGACAAGCAGCAACACAGCATGCCTCAATGCCCTTTGGTCGAGGATTCAGAACGTAAAGAAACAGGTCCTCTCCCAACCCTTTGTTTAGCTCAGTGACAGTTCCTACTCACATCCCTCCGAAAAATGGCGCACTTATGATGCCGAACATCATGCAACTGATGAAGCAAATGATTCTCGTACTAGGATCATGGGGCTCCAAGACCCCTTGCCCAAGCACCTTCAGACCAATGTACGCAGTGTTAGGTCTGAAAGGGATGGCAATGGCACACACACCCCCAAGGACCACGTTACAGAGATGTGGAAGATCCAGCTTTTAAATGGAGTCACTCCTACCCAGTTTAGCAGTCACCCTGCAGATTTCCCTTTCTTTAGAGACCAAGTCAGGACACACCTCGAAAGCAAGTTATTAACAGACGCCCAACGGGTTATGTACCTCCTCAAGTTTCTAACTGGTGAAGCACTCGAAGTTGTTAAAAAACAGAGGTTGTTCATATGAAGAACTTTTAAAAACCCTAGAAGAACGTTTTGGACAAGCTGTCCAGATGACAGAAGCGTGTATAGAAGATGTCGGTTGACGGCCCTAAGTTTGAAAGTGGTGACAGCGTGAGCCTCCTCAACTTTGCAGAAAAACTGCATACCGCTACAAAGATTCTTTAAGGAGAATTCGAGCACGAAGCCAACGTAGCCACAAGTTAGAAGTGAATTGTGAACCGGCTCCCACATGACCTAATCACCGAGTGGCAAAGCGTGAATTATAATATTGTGGGGCTTGGCCGAACTGCCAAACTTCAAGACATCGCCGGCTTTGTGAAGAAACAAGTCTTGATGAAGAATGACCCGGTATTTGGAACGCAGCCAGAAAGGAAAGAAAGTAAGGATTCTTCCAAGCTCAGAAAGGAGCAGAGTCAAGGACTGTCTCCCAGCCACATCAGTTGAAAACTTCACTAAAGAAAGGCCGTCCAACTTGTGTCCAATCTGTAAGAATGATAGTCACAGACTTCAACAGTGTCCAACTATCAGTGTGACCGCGTGGCAGTGCGAAGGCAATATGCAGCATGTGTCACCAAAAATTCCTATTAAGCATGTTTTCGTTATTGTTTTTGTTTCTTTGCATGTAGATATTTAATCGTTTCTTTTCATTATTTAAAATTCGTTAGGATTATTGTTAATTATTTTTAGTCTTAATTCGTCGTATCTTTATCGAACAAAAAATGTCACTAGTATATTAGAAGTTACTGTCCTAGGAGTTTGTGTGTAGTATTGTAAATTTCAATGAAGTCTAATTAACTATTATTATTCTCATCACTGTGTATTTCATATCTTGTTGTGTAATTAGTATTTATTGTACATTTTGTAGTTAGCGTTTTCAGGAATCTTCTTTGTAATTATAACTGTATAGGAGTATTTGAATACTAGTCAGGTTGCTTGTTTTGTTGGTTGTTATTCTTGGAAGAAGGAGAAGGACTCAGGAGTTTTGAATTGTAAGGTCGTGGGAGAAGTTTTTTCCTCCGAGTCACTGTCAAGAGCCATTGGCAGGAGCCAGCCGTGTTGTCCATGACAGAACCCCTTTGTCAGCGGCGGTGAGTTGTTGAAAGGAGCTCAAGGCGAAAAGAAGTTTAAAGTACGCGAAGGAGGCAAACAAGAGCAAAATAAAAAAAGGAAGGCGCCAGAGGAGAGGACTGAAGGAGGGGTTTGTGTGGACGGTGGTTGGTGTGGTGGGTTTGTCATAGCAGTTTGATTGTACTTGGAGGAGTCGTCAAAGGTCAAGGAAAGAACTGGACTTTGTTAAGTAATCTAGTTTTAAATAATTAAGTAGCTTTAGAGGAAGTAGTTTTTACGTTCGCATTTATTTTGGGTTTAATCTTCTATGTATTTCAAATTTATTAAAATTGTAGTATTACTAAGTCTTTTGGTGTGTTGCGGGTTTGCGGGAAGGGTTTTGTACAGTTGGTTTTCCAATCGTGCCATACAAGGGAAAGATCCACGTCACAGTATGGCTTCTGCTTCAATTGCGGTTGTGTTAAGCCTCATCATAGCGCAACTTCCTGCCCTGAGCCACCAGGTCTCGCATATTGTCCTAGTCATCACCTGAGCCTCTGGCACAGGGAAGGGACCACAAATCAACGCCGTCGGTATCCTAGAGACACCAAAGATAGGAATACTAACAATAAGACGAGCGGAAATGTATCTGTTGCCAAGACAGAGGTCTCTACCCAGGTCGCCGAACCCCTTCCTGGGAAGAAACCACCGACATCTATCACCTTGGCGGGAGCCAACACCACAAAAGCGCAAGTGTCACTGAACATTGTACCAGTAATTATCACTGCAGGGAATGGTTCTACCACCTCAACTTATGCCTTCCTGGACAATGGGTGTACAAACACACTCATTGATCGTGAATTGGCTGATCAGCTTGGTTTGGAAGGGGTCCATGAGCAAATAGGGATCAACATGATCATGAACACTGAAGAGGTAATAGACTCTCGATGAATCTCGTTTACCCTCAGCCCTTCCGATGGTTACGGAGAAGACATAGACGTGAATGAGGCCAATCTACTACCAAAGTTAAGTCCTGCCCGAAACCCTAGACGTTTCAAAGTACCCACACTTGCAAGATTCGAAATTCCCTGAAGTAGATGTAAAGCGTGTATCCATTCTGGTTGGAAGTAACGTACCCAAAGCACATTAACAAACTCAGGCGAGAGCTCTTATAGAGAAGAACAGCCCTTATCCATGGATATCTCTATCCGCTTGGTTGGAGCATTGCAGGCCCACTAACTGGCAGGAAACGTAGAGAGACCACGGTGAACTTCATCTCTATCGGCCATCAGCTTGATGACGTGATAGAAAGATTCTGGAAGATAGAAGACTATGGAATAACAAGACCAGGAGGGAACCCTCTCTCAGTCGAAGATAAAAGAGCCTTGCAGATCATAAAGGACACCACTACCTTTGTAGATGGACATTATGAGATTGGCTTGTTGTGGAAATGTGACAACCCACATCTGCTTAACAATCGTTCACTGGCCGATAAATGAGCAGAATTACTTAAGCGAGGCCTGACTAAGAAAGGAAATGAAGAACTGGCAGCTAAATATTGAGATGTCATGAACGACTGCATTATTAAGGGATACTCCCACCCCTTGACCCTGGAAGAAGCAGCTCAAGCGAGTTCCATAACCTGGCATCTGCCCCACCATCCTGTCACCAACCTGCACAAGCCTAGAAAAATCCGCATCATGTTCAATGCTGCTACTGAATTTGAGGGCACCTCGCTAAACATAAACCTTGTGCAAGGACCAGATATGACAAATAGTCTCATTAGCGTACTCCTTCACTTCCGACAGGGCAACATTGGTCTCGCTGCCGATGTACAATCCATGTCCCATTAGGTACGCGTGCGCAAAAAAGACCAAGATGCGCTTCGATTTCTCTGGTGGATGGACAGTTATGATGATCCTCCCGATGTTTACGCCATGAATGTGCACATCTTCGGAGCAGCTTCATCCCCTTGCATTGTCAACTCTGCCTTAAGACAAACTGCGGATGATAATGCCCACAGTTTCAACCCAAAAGTTGTTCAGGCCATCAAGAGGAGTTTCTACGTTGATGACGCCTTGCCTTCCGTCAGCGATGAGCCTTCCGCAGTGAGCTTAGTCGCAGATTTGACCAACATCCTAGAGCATGGCGATTTCCACCTCAGCAAATTCATGTCAAATAGCAAGGATGTCCTAGCCTCAATTCCGGCCGAGAGAAGAGCCACACCTGAGCTGAACCTTGAACTTGATGAACTACCAGTGGAGAGAGCATTGGAGTTGAAGAAAGAAACCAGCGCCAATTGTACTGATATAAATGCCTGCCCAGAGTCCTTTCAAAGAAAGCCAATGCCTGAACATCCCATTGGCGAACGTATGCTACAATGGATGATCAGCAACCCCTCAGACTGGGACAATCTAAGGCGTATCTAAGTGGCCTTGCTTATTTGCTTTGCTTATTTTGTTCGCGACCCGAAGGAGGTTTGCATAGGTTGTCTCACCGTTGAAGATTACGAGGCCACAACTTTAGCTGTTGCCAGAATCGTCCAACATGCAGCATACAAGCAAGAAATTAAAGACCTGGAGACCAAAAGAACAGTTAAGTCAACCAGTCATATTTCCAATCTGAACCCAGTTCTTGACAGCGACGGGATACTGAGAGTTAAGGGTCACATGCAAAGGCCTCTAGTAACTGATGCAGCCAGACAACAAATAATCTTCCCAAGGAACCACTCGGCAGCTTCCCTGATAATCCGCCATACTCACAAGACGATCGGACACTTAGGACGTGAAGACGTCATAGCGAAAGTACAAGAAAGGTTTTGGATTCCTCAGATCAGAGTGTTGGTTTGTTCAGTTCTCAGCCGATGTATCACCAGTAAAAGGTTGAATGCCAAACCTGATGAACAAACAGATGGCTCCCTTGCCAACTAGTCATATGATGGCCTACGAACCTCCATTCTCGTACACAGGCATGGACTTGTTCGGTCCATTGTACGTTAAGCATGGCCGGAGAATGGCTAAACGTTGGTACTGCCTCTTCGCCTGCCTAAATACTCGCAGCGTACACTGGAGTTGGTTAACTCTATGGACACCAATGACTTTATAATGTGCCTTCAAAGGTTCATAAATCGTCGCGGTGACGTTTTAGAGCTCTGATGTGACAGAGGATTGAATTTCATCGGCGCTGAACGAGAATTGAGAAGGAGCATTGAAAGGTGGAATGACCAGAAAATTGAACGTGAGCTGCTACAGCGAGGATGCAAGTGGGTTTTCCAACCACCTACAGCATCCAGCATGTCTGGCATCTGGGAGCGAATGGTGCAGAGCGCAAAGACGGCTTTGAAGGCGATCATTGGATCCCAGTCACTGACACAGTTTTGCAAACACTGTTGACAGAAGTTGAACGAATCCTGAACGCGAGAGACCTTACAGCTAATTCAGATGATCCAGACAATCTTCAACCATTAACACCGGCTCATTTCTTGATACAGCGGCGAACTGTACGTTTGCCACTGGGCATCTTTGAGAAAGTAGATGCGTACCACAGGAAGAAGTGGAGACAGGTCCAGCTTTTGGCAGATCTCTTCTGGAAAAGGTGGCTGAGAAAATATTTGCCTACCTTGCAAACCAGAGGCAAATAGCACAAGGCCCTAACCAATTTGAAGCCCAACGCTTTAGTCCTGTTGGTATGACAACATCTCACGAGGGCGTTGGAACCTTGGTCGGATTCTTGAAACTTACCCTGGTCCAGATGGCCTAGTTCGAGTGGCAAAGGTCAAAACTAAGGATGCAGTGTACACGAGGCCTATTCAGTAGCTCTGCCTGTTGGAGAACGATCTGAACCAATAGCTATAAACTGTGAACTGCTTTAGAAATGTTGGGTCGTCCGATCGGAGCGTCCCAAGGTGGGTGGAATGTTTTGATCGTCTTTTAATATTTGTACTCTCTAGTTTTCGCCCGTTGACCTTTCGTGACACTTACACGACAGGCATGACTCTATGCATGTATCACATGCCTTGCACTACATGGTCATTCGCTTTAAGAAACACAGATTGTAAGTGTTTGCTGTTTTTATCATCTTTTGGTTAGTCTTAGCTTGTTACTCTAGGTTTCTTTCTCACTACCGCTCTCGTTTGCCTTTTATCATAGTTTTCACCGTTGGTTACGTTTTTAAACATCTGTATGGTTCGAGTAAAACGAAAGCTCGACTCGCGTCAAATACCTGTGCACTGTGTATTGATTTTCGATGACAGCGAACGCCGTAGCCGCCGCCACATAGTCAAACTTCCAGGGGTTGTCTATCCAGATCGAGAACCATGAGTGTCCAAAGGGCTCCTAACCTAGTTATAGCAAACAACTGCCCAAAACAATTTCAGTTAATAGTGCTGTTGCCATGACAACCTATCACCTGATTAAGTAAACAGCCCACTTCTGGTTTACATTTTAAGAGGCTCTCTCTCTAAGAACCACCCACTCAAATTCGCTTCAAAAATAATTTTGCTAAAAACTCAAGTCCAGCTCGTTTCAGGGCTGGACTTCTTCAAGAATCACATAACAAACTAACCAAGTCTGGTATCAAGGAGAAAATCAAGCTTTGTAGGCTTAAATTTTGAAGGAATCATCCTGTGTGGTTTGCTGTTAGATGGGCATCGGTGTGATGCTGTTTCCATGGAGGTGGAGATTTCCTCAAAATTTAAGCCTTCAAAGCTCGATTTCTCCTTGATATTAGACTTGCATAGTTTGTTAACTGATTCCTGAAGAAATCCAGCTCTAAATGATGTTTTGATAGGGTATCTTACCCCAAAATGTGGCCATGGAGTCGAGGTTTGTTCGCTTCCAAGAAACTCAACGAAGCTGTGCTCAAGTTTCGAAGTCAAAAGCTACCAATTTACTGGAACTGTTAGTGAATTCCACAACGTGAAAGCTTGGAAAATGAAGTTGGAAATAAACCCAAGTTTCAAAGCAGATAAGCTGTACTTAAAATAAAACCTGTTCAGGTTGGTCGATTTTGATATAGGCTTTAATGTCGAAAGTGCTCGTACATGTGCTGATACAAATCGTACAGGGGTTTTTGTTGTCTCAATATTGTTGTTGGTAGATGTTGTGCTAAATAATGTGGCTCTATGAAAGTTTCCCCAGCAAATTTTTCATGAGTTTCTACATTATGAATTGCTTCATTTTGACAGTCTGCAACTGCTTGTACAAACAGTGCATCGCACCATGTACCTTGCATTCACATAATTTTATTATTTATATATTCATTCCATGAACTCTCAGTATTGCTTTCAATAAAATGTTCAGGGTTATTGCTTAGGTAATGAACACAAGCTTGTCTAATGAGTAAGTGATGATTGGAATCCCCATATAACTGATGAGAAACTGCTCAGAAAAAACAGTCGCCTTCACCACCAACATCAACAGGTCTCAATCCTAGCTGACGTAATCGCAAGTTTAACAATATAGCAGAACCAACTGACAATATAGTTTGATTGTTTGAATTTTGTGCAGGGCCTGGATAATTTAACTCGATATCATCAGATGCCAAAAGCTTCATTCTTGAGACACAGTGTCTTTTGGTATTGCTGGTTGATTTTGTTATTTTGTGATTATTTATAGCAAGAACTAGTTATTTGTTTGTTATTTTGCAAAAGTTTGCTTGCTGTCACACTTTTTAGTTTCAAGAAGTCACTGAAAAAACATTCACATTGTACAGACATGTTTCATACCGTAACTTATAGTGAGTCACTAAGCCATACAATCTAGACGATTTAGGAGTATTTTTTCTGAGAATACACTTCAACTTGCACCTGACTTTTCTCTTTTTCATGGATCTTATAATCCTTTTCGGTAATCTAGATGGCTCTCGGTCTCTATTTGCATTTCCACAGGCAGTGGGCTCAGACTGCATCCTGCTCAAATGAAACTTGAAGTGCAGGGCTGGCAATGATAACAACAATCAAAACTAGCTCTATTATTTTATTAGAAATGCTCACTTGACCATAGTTACTCTGCACATAATTTCATATTAGTTTACGGCTTACGTCGGATGCGATTTTGGTTGTTAACACTTTCACTTTTTAAAAAACACTAAGGCCCTGTCCACACGTATACGGATATTTTCGAAAAGGGAGATGTTTTCTCCATATTTGAAAAAATTTGAAAAATCCGCATCCTATTTTGTAACTACATGCTGCTGAGATATTTTATGATTTAACTGTTTATAAGTTCCACAGATAAAGCAAATATTTTTTTTCTAGTTAATTGTTTGGAAACCACATACATGTACGCCCGGTCATGTACGTGACCGTGGCACCTGTTTGAAAGTGCTGAGGTTTTGAGAACCTAGTGGGCAGACAAATTTTATTGTTGTTTTAAATTAAGTGTCATATATGCTTTCTATTCATGTAGTTCATCACTTTCAAACAGGCGCCACATTTTTAAAACATGCCTTCAAAGTAGCGCTATTTTCGTGTTTGGTTCAAAATTCGATTTAATGGGTAGAAAATCTGCTTTTAACCGTTGAAGGAACAACATTGAATTGTAATTGCAACAAACTGCTGTGATATACATGTATCTATAGTTGAAAAAAAGAATTGGAACTTTTGAGCGAATATTAATCTTTTTAGAGCGCCGAAAATATGTTATTTTTCCAGTTTCCGCCGGCATGGAACTTGAGTCGAGCTGACCGAACCTGAACTAAGCCTAGAAAAATTCAATTGCAATTTTTAATCAAATAGAACCCATTTTAGTGATTGACTAAGTAAGGGCTCTGAAATCCAAGCTTATGAGAAAAATTGAATTTTCCATGTAAAATCAGTGGTCCGGTTTTAGAGAGACAGCCTCTTAAACTCTCATTAGGAAATAGGAAGCACTAATAAAATGATTATGAGAAAGCAAAATTAACCAAACTAGAGCTTTATTTGCAAGGTGTTTTCATGCATAATCATTTCACCAAACCAAACTAATTGGAACACAACAAAATTAAAAACATCAAGGAAATCTACATTATTTACAATAATTAAGCAAATCCCTTCTCAATGAAGAATTACAGAAGAAAGAAAGGATAAAATAAAATTTATTTAAGCTTGCAGTGTTGAAGTTTAATTAATCCTTATTCATGAACTAACAAAACGAGGAAATCTCCATGTAATCACAACATACAAATATTTACATTAGCAGATCCTATTCGCTTTGGCTTAAAATGGTTTGTTGACCTTTCTTCGTTTCCATTACAATATTAGAAGAAGACATTTTAGTAGTCTATAGCTATATGAAGCGGCAGTACGAAATAACAGAGAAACTCAAAACCCACCAGGTAGTGTTAACACAAACAGGTTTGGCTAACGTTAGGTGATATTAGCCTGAAAACTCAAGCTCAATTTGTTTACATGTGCAACTTACAACAACCTTTACAAAGCGACTCGCGGTCGCGTGGTTATTTGGAGCGCGAAATTATAACCATAATTCATAAATTCAAATAAGTAAGGCTTTGAAAAGGATTCCTATTGAAAATAAGCTTATCTCACTGAGGCACCTTCATAATTTTATAGCGAATGCCACAACAAATTAAATGGCACTTACCACAAGTTGGGAAATCACGTCAGCCAGTGTAAATCTTCTGACAGGCAGAAACTTGCAGCAAAAGTTGTGAAGACTGAGCTAAAGTAGTCGTTTTGACTGAACAAGGGATAATAAAATGTAATTTCGCTAAACACACAGACATGTTGAGTTTTCTTGCGATCAACTGATCATGTAACTTTTCTTGCTTGGCTGCACAGCATCTTGTTGCGCGAATTTTAAACTTGGAAAAGTGGTCTTCTGAGTGGTCGGATATTTCGCCTCCTTTCCTATAGCCCTCGTTAGCTTTGCTTTATGGCAGTGTTCGGTGTTATTTCATTTCCTTTCTCTGACCCCTGACTCGCCATAATTCATAGCATTGTTTTAGTACTGTTTCTGCTGTTTTGTCTCCTTCCCCAGTGCTGGCCTGCTCTCTTTCGCTACTTCTTTTTTGACAGTTAATTCTTCCTTTCTGTTCATTTTTTTTTTTTTTTGCTTCAGTGCAACGCTATATTAAAAACGTTAGATCAACTCTTGCTATCTGTTGTAATATCAAAGATGTGTAATATCAAAGATATATGCTGTAATCCAAGACTGCATGACATGGTATTAGCTGGATGGCCACCATGTTGCACGACGCTGTCGCTGTCATCGTCGTTGGGCCCACGTGCCCATGATCCATCCCGCTAGCCATTTTGAACATCAAAAAAGAGTTGCATGGGTTCCTATTTCTATGCATGCACATGGTTCTGTTTCTATAATTATGGTGAGAGACTGGGTCGAGCTGTCGTCGCTAATGGACGTGTGTTTTTAGTCGGCGCGCTCGAGAGGTAAACTTTTGAGTTAAAATGCATGAGTAACTTGAGTATGACAAAATCTGGAAACAGGAAAAGGAAGAAACTGAGTAGCTCATCAAGCACTGAAACCGCTTCTTCCGCCGAAGGCAAAGGAGACGAAGCATTTGAACCAGAAAAGTCAGCAGCAATGGCGACCAATGAAAGCGTCAATGAAACCCCTTCTCTGGTCGACGTATGGAAAGTGCTTACGGAAATTAAAGCTAATACCGTGAAGTTGGTACTGGACGTGGAATTGTTAAAGGCAAATTACAACGAGCTAAAAGTCAGTCTATATTCTACAAATAGCCAGGTGGACGCCCTAGTCACAGAAAATATTGCTGTTAAGTCCAAGCTGAAACTCCTCGAAGAACAAGTATTAACGTCAAAGAAAGAGTTGGAGGAAGTTAAACAAAGACTCTACGATGCTGAAGGTAGCCACGATGACTTGGAACAATATACACGTAAATTTAATTTAGTGATACACGGAATCCCCGAACGCGAGCAAGAAGATAATGTTGAGAATGTTATTAATCTGGGAAAGATTCTGAAGGTCAATTTATCACGCGGTGACATTGATATTGTTCACAGATTGAATACAAAAACCAAAGGCAAAACACGACCGATTATCGTCCGTTTCAGTAATTACAACGCAAAAAGACAACTGTATAAAGCCAGGATAAATCTACGAAATGCAACTCTACAAGACTTAGGAGCGGAGAAGATCTTCATCAATGAAAACTTAACTGCATGGAGAGCGGGGCTATTCAGAGAGACAAGGAAAGTTATAAAAACATATCACAACGGTAAAACGTGGACTGTCGATGGAAAAATCTTTTTGAAAACAGACTTAACCGCAAAAGTTTTAAAGATTGACTCTTACGAGGATCTAAGAAATCTTTAAATCTAGACATGATTTTTTTTTTTTTTTCTTCTCAAAAAAAAAAAAAAAAATTAGAATACTGAACAACCTGTCCGGATTTTGCATATCTTTTTTATTGTATTGTGATGCGACCTCTCTAGTTAGCACCTTGGATAGCGGGCTTTTGGCCGGTTGATCGGTAATTTCCCAGGAGAGGTAAGTAATTGTTTTGTTTGTCCGTTAGTTATTTTGTAGTGTTTCTCAGTTTTTCTTTTTTTTTTTGTTTTTTTTTATGTCTACTTTGAAATTCTTAACGCTTAACGTTAGAGGCCTAAGGAATCAAGGAAAAAGAAGATCGATTTTTTCATATTTAAAAAAACAAAAAGCAAATGTTTACCTCCTTCAAGAAACTTTCTCTAATCCTAAAGATGAGAGGATCTGGTCGGCGGAGTGGGGTGGTCAAATTTTTTATTCTCATGGTTCAGAGCATTCAAAAGGCGTTTGCGTGCTCATAAAACCGAATTCTCCAATTCAAGTAGAGATAGTAGAGCTTGATACGAATGGAAGATTTATAATATTACGTCTCTAGACGCCAGGTGAGACCAGCTTCGACATCGTTAACATTTATGCTCCCACCGATTATCGTGAACAAATTGATTTCATTGAATCTTTTACTAAAAAAATAATATCTCTAACTGATTTGTCTAACTTAATTGCAGGCGACTGGAATACAACGTTAAACTCAATAGATAAGCAAGGAGGTTTAGTCTGGAAAGAAACTAAGTACAGGAATTCGCTAGTTTATTTCATGAAAGCGGCCAATCTAGTTGATATATACCGCAAAATTCATCCAAAAAATAAAACCTACACATATGAATCAAAAACCTTGAAACTAAAATCACGCATAGATTTCTTTTTAATAAGTGGCAAATTTCAGCATGACGTTACAAAAGTGGAAACCCGAGCATCAATCGCACCTGATCATAAAGCAGTCTTTTTGAGCATTAATCTGAATGAGGAATTTAAACGCGGTCCAGGTTTATGGAAATTTAATAATACTCTTCTTCAGGATGAATGGTATTTACAGTTAATCAAAGACTACTATCCATGTATCCTGCAAAAACACGCTGATGTAAATGACAAACAATTGCTCTGGGAATTGATAAAAATGGAAATAAGATCCGAAACAATACGATATTCTAAAAGAAAAAGCAAACAATTAAAAACGCGCGAAAGTGCTATTCAAAGCAGAATAGAACAGTTAGATTCCAAAATCTGCAATGACGTTTGCCAAGATCAACAGGATTTACTGGAATA